>JASDQU010948770.1:21461-32653 GCA_032191745.1 Picea mariana
TTAACTTATAATAAATTCAGTTAAATTATTAATAATTTAAACATATTAAATTATTCTCAATAGTTAATATCTTATGTGTATAATTTAATTGAATTTATGAGAAAGATAACACGTATCCTTAAGGAAATGTTTGGATGAAAAAAATATGATATTGTATTGAATTTGTGACTTTAAGCAAAGTAATTGTTGAAGATGTACGACCACAAAGAAATGAAAATAATAAAGGCAATATTTTAGAAAATTGAAAATGTTGCTTTTATTAATAGCCAACAGTATGTTATTATAAAAAATAACAAATCCAATAAAATGTAGCTACTACAACCATGGAATTTCAAGAAGGTAGGTGGGCTTTGAGGTTCGTGGACACCATGGAATTTCAACGCTGATTATATCCAATAAATCAAAGATGCTTAAAATTCATGAATCGTGTTAATGTGTTAATCAATTGAATAGTAATAAAAATGTTGGTTTTCTGAATTTAAAATAAAAGAAAACGTGAAGCAGAATTTCCACGTTGATTATATCCAATAAATCAAAGATGATTAAAATTCATGAAACTATTCACTTAATGTGAAAGATGCTTATAATTACAATAATCTAAAGTAAAAAACTGCATTAAAAAAAAATACCTTTTAAAGAAGTCAATATTTTCATATATCTAATTTAAAAAATAAGAATAAAAATACTTTTTAAAAAAATCAATATTTTCATATATCTATTTTTAATTTTTTTTATTTTCTAATTTTTAAAATAACTTATTCTGGGAAAAACTATTTGCTTTTTTTCAATAAAATAAAATAACTTGTAAAAAGCCAAAAAATATATAAAATATAAAATTGGAATAAACTTCTTTATGCTTTGTTTTATGAATTAGTTCCAAGTCTAGCTTAAATTTTGCATTCTCTAGCCTTCCTTTCAAAATGACAAGTCAAATTGACTCTCAAACAAGAATGTTTTATCAAAATAGTGACTTGTCAAAATACAATTTTATCAAAAATAATTGTTTGTCAACACAAGCAAATAGAAAAAAAGGGATTAAACTTTAATATGCTTTATGAATTAATTTTGGGTCTTGCTAGAAGACAACATTAGGAGGCCTCAGGCCCCCATATTTAGAATATTTAAGATTTTTATTAGTGTATGTTTAGCATAAGTTTTCTTAGACCTAGCAATAATCAAGGAAGAAGAACCAATCTAACACATAAGGACATGGAAAATGATAATGTGGCCCCAAAGTTTAATTTCATCTTTCATACAAAGATGAAACAATTAAGATTTATATTGGTTTCTCTTTCTCTTTAGCATAAGTTTTCTCAGGCCTCCCAACAATTAAAGATGAAGAACCCATCTAACAAGCACAAGGACATGGCAAATGATAATACAATCCTAGACTTCAACTTTTTCTAGAGTTGAGCTTTCAAACAAAGATAAAACAGGAAATCTTTAATAGGCACGTTTTCCTCTTTACTAGGTTTATTGCAAGGTAATTTTGTTAGTTTGGTTAATGACTCAATTTATCGAACCTTATACTAATAAATAAAAACTGCTCAACTAGCAAACACTAATTTGAAATTTTATTTATCAAGCCTTATACTAGTAAGCTTTATAATCATCATTTTAGTAGTATACTAAATAGTCATTTTGTTACAAGTATAAGAACTGCTTAGCAAGTACACAATAATTTTGAATTCTTTGAAATTCTATTATCAATAATTTTTTGTTTTACTTCATCTTAATTCATTATACAATGTAATAAAAACTTCTTTTTTTCAATAAATAAAATAACAATTTCAATTAAAACTAGAATTTATTGGCGTTCTTATCTCCGCTCTTGAGGGGGCAACCAAAGCTTAAGTAAGCCAAGGGGAGGATAAGGTCTCAAAAGGCCACCCTTTCTTTATCTATCAACCAGTAAGCATAGAGAAATTCTACTCAAAATCGTCGATGGCTTGCACTGCGTTCAATACCCACCTCCCTCCCTATTCTATAGTGTATAAACCTATGGGATTAGGTAGTGGGAATAACTCATAAATTTCCATAGCTCATTCCTCCCTGTTGTTATATATATAATTTTTTTTTTAAATAACAATTTTAATGAATGGATATATATATATATATAAATATATAAAATAAATGAAAGTATATTAAGATGTTTTTTAAACTATTTTAAAAAATTAATTTAAATATTTACAAGATAAAATAATTGAATATTTTTAATTTTTTTAAGAAATATAAATTGAACTTAGTAATAGCTAAAAATTATCATTATCCATATAAATTAATAAATTTAAGCATTTATCAAATTGTTTCATAGATTTTTTTCTTTTGTGTGCGAGGGAGGTAATAAATCTTTGTTTTGAATCAGACATGAAAAGGTATTGAGACATAATGGGCACATAAAGTTGTGGTAAATGACTTAAGATGGCTCACTGGATCATAGTTTTGTTGAAATTTTGACAGTGCATAATAATAATTGAGAAAAAAAAGAAGAAATCAAATTGAAGATGAAGAAAGTAAATTCAACAAATTTATTGAAGAAGTCAAATGATTTTACTATAAATCATATATAAAGTCATTTGCAGAAAACAAAATAAACAAGGAAAAGAGCTCTTAGTATTGAATGGGATGGGATACAAAGAGGTATTGATCGGTCATGAAAGTCGTTGAGTGACATGAAAGGGTATATATCACAAAATTATTTTAGTAGTACACAAGAATACAAGAACTTCTTATTTTGAAATTTCTGGAGAGAAACTAAGGTTGAAACTACATACACGACAAAAGCAATCTCTATAGGAATAAAAATTTAGAAAAAAAAAAACATGAAATCTCTGCATTACCGTGTTTCGCAAACTCTGCCTGGAAGTTGATTAGATTAACTAGATATGTTCAACATGAAGAGATGTTCAAAATGAAGGATCTACATGTTGGTTGAAGGCGGCAAGCTAGTTTTATCAGGCAGTTTTAATTTTTTGGGAGATTTGTTTTTTAATTAAATAAGTTGTTTATTCTCCTTATTCAACGAATTAAAAAAGTTAAACTAAAAAATAATATTTCAACTAAGGTTACATGGCTTATGAATATAATTGAGAGAAAGAGGGCACCATTTGGGGCTGCCTCCAATAGCCACGAATGATCCCTTCTTTGTCAATGCCATGATTGTAACACCATGCAGGCTTGTTCTATGTGGCTTATGAATACCATTGAGAGAGTGATGCCACCATTTGGCACTACCTTCAATTGCCACTAATGATTCCTTATCTGAGCAGTGCCACGATGCTTAGACCATGCAAGCTCCATCCATGGAGAGGAACAATCCATTCTCAGAGATTTTAGTTTGGATTTCTTTTGCTCTGAAGATCATAGCTTCCAACACAAAATCGGGTTTGGCCAGGCTACAGATCTCTCGGGCTTGCAGAAGCTTCAAACCCACTACTAGCCTCAATTACCGCCAGCCCTTCAGGTTCATCGTTTCTGTCTCTTAGACCCAAAACCCATTCACTAAAGTAGTTCCCCAACTATAGCATTCAAGCATGGCATGCCTAATATGTTCGATCGGTGGACCTCATCTCTGGACCTCCCTGTATTATTTTTCTCTCTAATGTCTTTGTGTTTGATATTTTAGCATCTATATTCTTATGAAGTCTTGAAATGTGGAAGACCATGCTGGGATATTTAGTACCCACACGCTTGAGATGAATTTAGATATCTAGTACTGAGATTTATTTAAAGGAAAATGCATGTTGTTGTGATTTAGTGTAGGTAGCCACATTTGGAAATATGTCTACATTTTTTAAGTGTTGCAATTGTTGAGATGAAGCTAATATATAGTAATGATATTTATTTAAAGGGAAATGCATGTTGTTGTGATTTAGTGTAGGTAGCCACATTTGGAAATATGTCTACATTTTTCAAGTGTTGCTATTGTTGTCAACATTGTGACATAGTTCATAACCTGGTTTCTACAGCTTGGAAGCATATGCAGGTTGATCAATTCAAACGAGATAAGAGTGGGGAGTAGAATCCCTAGGGTAAGACGACATTAATTTTTCCAGATTCTGAAAACTTAAGCCATTTATGGTTCAAGGATCTTCTTTTATTTTCACTGCCCAAGTCCCCAGAAAAAACCTGTGGTGGGTTGGCCTACATTGACAATGAACCCTACACTTTCGTCGACGTGTATATGTGTTGCACCATTACATATAGAGAGATGGGAGTTTGGCGATGAATTCGATTCACTATTAAGATATGCATCGCAAAGAAAATCATCATTCCATGCAGAACATTTATGACACTCAGAACATAATCTAAGAATGTAGTTATGGATGAAATTGCAATTTACCAATGTAGTGGTGAAATTGCAATTTTATAAAAATCAAGTTACAATTTCAATAGTTCTTATATATTTCTAACTCAAAAAGTGCAATGTTCACAATTTCAACCATTCTTCTAAATATAGTTGTGAAAATGTAAGCTAATGTTTTTTGTTTCAAGAGAAATATAGGGTAGGAAACTAAATTTTATTTTTACCTTTTATGATTTACATTTAAGTTTGGGTATTTTACTTATGGAAACTAAGTACAAACATTCGAAAGAAAATAGGCTTATCTAAGATTGGAGTTGGGTATTTTACTTATGGAAACTAACTAACATTGGAAAGAAAATAGGCTTATCTAAGATTAGAGAAGTTGAATAATTTAATTTATTTAGGGAATCGACCTGGAAATTAACTTAGAATTTTCATTGATATTTGGGATATGAAAAAGTCATAATTTTCATCGATATTAGGGATATATGAATACTAAATTGATAATGGGTGATAGAATACATTTACTTCCAATTGTTTGGTTATTGCTTCCGTCAACTCACATTAAACAAAAAATGATCTAAGGAAACTTGTGCAAACTCTGCTTAGGAGGAGATTGCGGGAAGATCTAGAGTAAGAAAATTGTCCATTGCTAAGGACATCAAAGAGATCTCCTTAGGGCAGAAGATCTCATAACATGACAACTATGCATTGCTTAGGACATATGGCTATACTTAAGATATTAAAAAATAAAAATAGAATTTAATTATTTTTATTTTTTATTTTTTTATCTCACAATTTTACATCCAAACAAACATAAATTGTCACTTCATAGTTTTTAGCCCAAAAAAATAAAATAAACAAATATTAAATATCAATAAACAAATTTTATTTTACAAATTATTGAATTTAATACATCAATATCATGAAACTTTTGAAAACTTTATAGAAACTTTTAAATATTATTACAAAACTTAATAAAAACTTTTAAATTTAAATTGTTTAAAATATTTTTTTTAATATTAATTGTAATACTTATTTTTCAAATTATATTTTATAATCAATAAAAATAAATAAAAATTTTAATTTTTAAAATAAATAATTATTTTGTTATTTTATAAAAAAAAATAATAATAATAAATAAATAAATTATGTAAAACTATATAACTTGTATAAAATTAATAAAAAGTCACTTATGTTTAACCATGAGCCGATTCCTATATTTCCATCAGGAGATTAATAATAACATTAATTTTGTTATTTAATAAAAAATATAAAATATGAAAAAAATATTTTATTATTTTATAAAAAACAAAATTGATAAAATTAATAATTATTTTTCAAAACATTATTTAAAACTATATAACTTGTATAAAATTAATAAAAAGTCACTTATGTTTATGTTTAACCATGAGTGGATTCCTATATTTCCATCATGGAGCGGATTAACAATAACATTAATTTTTTTATTTAATAAAAAATACAAATACTTGAGTAATACAAAAACTTTAAACTTTAAAGTCGAAGTAATTTCTAAGTGGTCGTGACGTGGAATAAAGAAACAAAGAAACAACTATGAATGAATAAATTATTAATGCAATATAAGTAAAAAAAAAAATAGAGACTTGAATTTAAGACCTCTTACTTAATAAGGCAATTTTTAACCAAGTGGGCTAGCAACACATATTGTATTGTATTGTTTGGCAGGAAGATTGGGGGTGGTGTTGTTAACAAAAATAGAGACTTGAACTCAATACCTCTTACTTAATAAGGCAACCTTTAACCAAGTGGGATAGAAAAACATATTGTATTGTTTCGAAGGAGGATTGTTGTTGTTGATGGCCTTGGAGAGCGTGCAAATAAAAAACTATTTTCACACAAGGAAATTTTTTTTCTTCTCAATGACAACAAGGGCTAGATCTTGGTTAGCTTACCTGAAAAACGAAGCTTTTCCTATATGTTTCTGATTTGTCGAAATCGCACAAGGCGCGGGGAAAAGAGAATATGCAAATCTAAAAGAGTAGCAACCTGGAAACAAAAAATATAAAACCAAAATAAAACTGACATAACACTCGATAAAAATTTAAAAAGGGCGTATTCAGGCTTTATACCTTCAGATCTAGTTGAAATGGCCGTATCTTGAGAAAACAAAAACCTTTTCAAGTGAAACGAAAATTCATGACTGAAACGAGCGCTCCAAATGCAATGAAATAGTCCTATCATCCCAAGAATGTACGGAAATGGAAGAAAAAAAGAGATGAGGAAACTCAGCGTCACGATCTTGATCTACAACAGGAGCGGATCTTTAAACAGGCTCTAATACCATGTTCGACAACACAGGTATTCCAATAGAGGACAAACACATTCAATAACCACTCACACAACCTGATAAAATATCAACACACCGATGTTTTGACGTGGTAAAACCCATATGGGGAAACATCCATGGCCCTAGCTAATGTGGCCACTTGGAGCAGTTTATTAATGCAAAAGAACAAGATTACAAAGAGATTTTACAAGAGAGTTTCTCACAATTGATCATCAGAAAATGAACCTCCATGCTCTTTAAATAGAGATCATGGACCAATCGGGTGTTAATCCATAGATCAATGGCCATTAAGATTGAGGAGAATATGAACCATTGGATCACTCTATGTCGGGAACATATCGTGACCATCAGATTTCCTAACTAGAAATGCATACTAAAGAAACACACTAAGAAACACACTTTTACCTATTAACACATTAGACCAATTACATCTTAACTAACTCCTAAGTGTCTAACTATGCTAACATACCATTTGAGTACTGGTGTGAGGAGGTGTTGATTTCATTGGTAACTATATTGGAAAGTTCTTATCCCTTGAGGTGATCTAGATTATATTGAGAATGACATGAAGGAAGAGATATAACAAGGAAACACATAGAGATATTGCAGGAAACACATTAATACATTTAAAATCATATTCTATTAATGACAGTCTGTAATATAAAAGACTATAAAATGCAAAGCACACAAGCTAGCTAGAATGGTGGTAGCTTATCTCTGAAGAGAGAGATGTGATGACTACACTCATTCACATGAAGTTGATTACAAAGAGGCCGAAAAGGCCTTTTAACATAAAGAATCAATGAGAAAACTCTAAACATCCAAAACCCTATAAGATGAAATGCCAAAGGTTTGTAGACCCTGATGTGGTTAGTTGATACGTCAAATTCCCGAGGGAACAACTTTTGCATACGATATTTTTTGGGGTGCTCGATACTTGGATGAAAAGGTCTATCCAAGGAGTACATATTTCCTTCAGCCTAGTATCTACCATCGGCTACATGTTAGGTGCTACCATGCCAAGAAAATGTCGTTTAAGGCCTCAAAACGACCTCAGATGTTTAGGATCTGAAAAACCGTAGAAAACTTCCAAGATGTGGAACGATTATGAATTAGTGGAAAAGGTGGGTTTCCACCAGTATCCACCTAGAGCAATCCTCCCCCATTAGGAAGCAATGATCCCTATTGCGTTAAGTTCCTCCATCAGATGGGGAAACTTATGCTGAATTTGACTCTTGGTGAGTCATTTTCCCTAGTGAAGAAGTTGCCCTACTTTGATGACCCAATAGAGTTGGATGTTTGACTGACAAGTTCCCTTCGTCTTGGTATCCATGATCCAATCAACAATCACCTATTTAATGTAGTCAATATTTATTTTTTTAGGGGCCAAGTGCTCGGCCTCATCTAAAGTTTCCAAGAGAGGTGGAAAATATGGTCGAAGCAGTTCCACATTAAATACTAGGTGCAATCCAAGGAAAGGGGGAGTACTTAATTCAAAATAATTCTCACCCACATCCTTGGTGATGGTATAAGGCCCATATCAGAGTGGGAAGAGCTTCTAATGGGGCCCTATGAGGTTCTCTTTCTACAAATAAAACCATAACTTATCTCCCACCTGAAACTTGTGTGGTACCCGATGCTTATCGTGGCGTTGCTTGTACTTGGTGTTGGATTTATGCAAAATATCATGAATTTTTTTTTGGATGTGCTAGATTCGCTCAACAAAATTGGTTTCTCGATCAGCCTCGGTCCGAGCATGGGAGCACTCTTTCTGCGAAACTGCAATGGGGAGAGCTATGTCAATGGGGGGCAATGGATGGAACACCAAGAACACTTGAAAAGGGTCGTGGCTATTAGAGTTGTGGAGGGATCTGTTGTAGCTATGTTGAACATAAGGAAAACTTTCATCCCATATGCGTGGATTCTTGGAATTGTACATCCTTAAGATATGGACAATAATTTTGTTGAATACCTATGTTTGTCCATCAGTCTGTGGGTGGAAGGAAATTGATTTGGTTAGCTTGGTGTCCATCATGGACCATAGGTTGGACCAAAAAGTGATAAGGAACCTACTATCTTGATAAAAAATAATGGTTCTTGGGAGNNNGTTCAAAGAAGATCTTAGCAGTGGCCTCATCTATGATGCTCTTCTTGCAGGGTGCCAAAACTGCCATCTTAGAGAATTGATCAACGACCACAAAGAAACAATCATTCTCATGCTTGGTTGAAGGCAGAGGGTTATATAGCCCCTATTTCTTGATGGTGGGTTTGGCAATGTCCAAGGCACTGAAGGATCTAATGTACTTGTAGACATCTTGTTGAATTTTTGGCCAATAGAAATGATTTTGCAGTATTGTCGCTATTTTGTGCACACCAAAGTGTCCTTCCACTTGACTATAATGAACTTCCCAAATCAGCTTTGCATGTTAGCTTGAAGGAACACAAAGATGGATCAGATGGCATAGCATTCCATCTTGGAGATGAAAGTCTGGAACTAGTTTTCCTGTGCTCAATGATTGACAGGTCTAGCAAAGTCAGAGTTGCTATTTATAATTCTGGCCACCCAAACATCTCATGCCTATAGGAATTAATAATTGTGGTTAGCGCCATAATCGGGGGTCGATTGAGTAAATCTATGACATGGTTGGTGCTTCCCTTCTTGTAATTGATGCTCAAGTGGAATTGTTGCAAATATTCCAACGAATTTTGATGGCGGTCATTATGTATTATTCCTTGTGTCTGCATGAATTGCAAAGGTTTGTTATCAGTGTGGATGATCGTTTCCTTCCCCAAAATTTAATGCTTCCATTGTCAGCATGCCTAGACAATGGAGTACATGTATTTTTCGTAGGTGGGGTATCTGCAAATAAAATCAAATAATGTTTCACTGTGATAGGCCACCAAATTCCCATGCCGAGTGAGGATTTCACCGATAGCATAATCTAAAGCATTTGTCTAAATCTCAAATGGTTGTTGCAGGTCTACAAGAATAAGGACTAGTGTTGAGTAGAGGAGGAAACTCAAATCCTTGAATTCTTTCTATTGGGACGCAGCCAAAACAAAATTGGCCTTCTCTCCACCCTTGGTCAGCTAGCTTAGGGCCCCAGCGATATGAGAGAACTCCAACACAAACCCGTGGTATAATTTTATGAGGCCCAAGAACCTGTAGAGCTCAACCAATGTCTTCAAGGCCAACCAATCACGGATGGCTTGGATCTTGGATGGATCCACATGTACACCCTGCTCATCCATGATGTATCCAAAACATTGTATTCTCTGCATGCCAAAGGAACACTTCTCCAAATTGGAATATAACTTTTTCTATCACAAGGTTCCCAATATCTCTTGAATGTGTGTCAAATGTTCCTCCCAAATTTTTCTAAAGATGAGGATGTTACCCAAATATATGAACATAAAGGAGTTTTTGAATGGGTGCAATATATCATCCATCGTCCACATGAATGTGGTCGGGGCATTAGTCAAATTGAAAGGAATGACCAACCACTTGAAGAGACATTCTTTAGACTTGAAGGATATCTTCCATACATTAATTTTCTTAATTTACACCTAGTGTTAGCCTGAATTCAGATCAATCTTACTGAAAAATGTGGTTTCCTTGAGCTAATTGGGAAGATCATCAATTCAAGGGATTGGGTACCGGTTCTTTACTATGATATTTTCCATGGCTCTATAATCAATACAAAGTCATCATCTCTCTTCCTTCTTCTCTACTAGAACAATTGGTTTCCAACAATGTGGGGAGCTTGGTCTGATGTGGCCCTTCGGAATTAGTTATTGGATATAGTGCTTGATTTATCCATTCTTCATAATAGAATGTTTGTTACGAGGAAAATATCTCTATGGTATGGGGTAAACCACAATAGACGAAATGACACGTAGAAATCAACTCTAATCCCAAGTATGATATATAAAATAAATGCTAACAAGACAAGGCCAAGAGCCTACCTTGTCCGGACATTCGATCAAGACCAACATTGAGCATGCAACTCAAAGATTTCTACCTGCAACTTGTCCTCAACAACCAATATATGCAAGCATATGGTGATAATATATAATGTTAGCATATAAATTAGCATAATCCATTAACATACATGACAAATACTGTAACACCCCTTTACACTCACTACCGTGTAGGTGTTACTACGCGGAATAACACATTGGCTTTGATACCAAACTGTAGCGCACCTTTTTCTCTACTATGGCTTAATTGCTATAAAAGGGAACTATAACACCCCTTAATACAAAGTTCATACAGACATTATATAATCCACATGCATTTAAACAAATAAATACATTTAAGATCAGAGTAAGCATAAGAATCATTTTTAACATAAATAATCCATGTCAAATACATTAATCCAAATGCACAGCAGAATGCATGATAATTATAATACACAGAGATACAGAACATAATTAAAGCATCATCTAGTACTTATCTGTGAAACAGTGTTAGATTCCACCAACCAAGTGCAGGCCTTCCACGAACCTCCCAGCCTTAGACCGCACTGCTCATCAGCTCAGCAGTGGGTTACCCCC
>JASDQU010948773.1:2636-14856 GCA_032191745.1 Picea mariana
CGATTAGTTTTCTATATATTGTATCTTTTCTATGTAAGTCAGGTTGAAAAAGTAGTGTAGACAGAGGACTCTTGAATGTAATCTTTGAATCTGATGGAAATAATAATGCAAAGGTCCTGAAGATTTGAAGAAAATATTCTAATGGTGGTGGTTTGATGTATTGTGATCCTATCTATGTATGTACTTCTTGTTTCCTGTAAATTCATGTATGTTCCCTTTGTTTAATTTGGAACATTTAACGAGTTTAAAATTCATGGCGTGGTTCTTTAGACTCAACCATTTAAACTCTGTCTTTTTCTTCTAAGTAAGTTAGAATTCATATTTAATGGTCCTCTGATTTGCTTTATGTCCCCCTTTCTTCCTCCATACACAACGACATTAAAACTGAAAGACCATTTCCTATTTAGCCTTTATCCTCTCAAATATTCTCTTACCAGTCATTGATTTCTCTCGTTTTTAGGGGGTTGAATCCATATCCCAAAGTTTTGTATTTCCTTGCCAGCAAAACCAGAAAACACTTCTCAAACATATAAATCTAGTCGATAATCCAAAATTATTATCTATCAGAGACTAGGTCTCAGAGAGAGCCCTCTCTATATTGGAAAGGCTAGTTTCTAGTCTTAAAGTTGGTTTGTATGTTACCTTGGTAGTGAGTTTCTCTTTAGCCCAACAGTTTACCAAGTGCTAACATCTTGGTGTCATTGCCGAGAATGAAATTGAAAACTTTCCCTGGGAAAATGACTAAAGCTGTAGATTTGATTCCTAAGGGTCACAACATATCAAACACCTATATTGGTTGAAACTTATTTTACTCTAGCAACTTCATTGAATAAGATAGGTAGCATAGAGTAGTCAAAATCAGAAATCTCGGCTCCTAAGAAAGTTTACACTAGAGCGAACCCTGATCCAGAGCTTGCAACATCTATATCTGATCCTGAAAAAATTCTGCTCAAAGGAAAGGAAAGGACATAGGACCCTTTATGTTACCTGGATAGGAACCTATCTTTACCTAAAGACAGAGTAAAAATCATTGACGACCATGACTTCAATTTACTATTTGAAGAAACTCTATTTAGGACCAGATCATAATCCTATTTGAATGAAATCATTTTCGATGAGAAAAAGTTCCAATCTTTGATACCAACCAACCCCCTATAAACTTCTGTAATCCCCACTTATACCATCCAGCCAGTTTAAATACCTCCTAGAGTCATGGCCGCCAGGTTCACTCCTCTCTCCTTGCCGACCCAATTACATGATTTGCCTCAGAATTATAATCAAAGAAATAAAATATATGATGCTAAAGGAAATGCTTCAGCCCAAAAACACTTAGATTGGTTTAATGATTTTTTTGACCTAGAAGAGGTAGATCATGAGGATGAAAAAATGAGATTTTTTGTGCAGAGTCTCTCAGGGGAGGTCAAAAAATGGTTCAAAGCCCTTCCAAAAACGAGTATCCTTGATTTTACATCTTTTGAAACATTGTTTCTTTCCAAATGGGGTGATAAAAAGAATCCTCTTCATTTAGTAACTGAGTACAATAATATAAAAAGATCACCAAATGAAACAATGTAAGATTTCTCGACCAGATTCATGAAAGTTTATAATTCAATTTACACAGAAGTCAAACCTCCTCCCTGAGCTACCCAACTTCAATATGATGATTATTTTGACAGTGAATTTATCCTACTGTTAAGAGAAAGAAGATCTAATACATTAGATGATATGATGAGCGACGTGATTGAAGTTGAAGTAAATCTGATGGCATCAGGGAAGATCAAACATAATTTTGACAGAAATGGGAAGAATCCCAAAGGGGAAGCGCATCCATCTACATCTCAATCATCAGATGAAAAATTTGACTTGATGATGAAGACTATGGAAAGACTCATGGAAAGGATGTCCGTGGAGAACAAGCCTGCCATTAGGGAGAAAAACTATTTTCAGCCTAGAAATCAAAATTTTAGAAGAGACCCAGTTCCATAGATCAAGAAAAGAGACCACAGAGATCAAGGTCATCAGTAGATAAAACCTCCTTTCCAAAAAAACTATTGATCAAATAATCCAAGACTAGATGCATTTCTACGATGATACAGAAACATACATGTTCTTAACAAAAGGAGAGCATGGTCAATTTATGGATGCGAGGGATGAGTTTATGTTAGAGAATGATGATATGTTGTCATCGGAAATATAAGAGTTTAGGAAAGGATATCACAATTCTATTATGCAGTTTCAAAAGAAGTATAACCTAATAAGTAAAAAGGCGACTGCAGAGCTTCCAAAGGCGAATCCTACAAGGGGACTTTAGATGAACACCCCTTCTTCAAGCCAATCGAAGAAAGATAATCTAGTAAGGAATTTAATGGAGAAAGTAAAATCAAAGGAAGAACCCATAAACAAATCACTGAAGGAAATAAAAGAAGTGGTCGTCAAAGAGGTAGAAAAACCTCCATCTCCATTTAATTTTGAAAGCGAAATGGCTAAAATCAAAATCTCCGTTCCATTTAATGAGCTGATCAAGAATGGAGAATATAGAAATCAGATCATTAAAATGCTAAAGGTGGAAGAATCTCTTAACACTTTGAATATACAAGATGACCACCTTTCCATCTTGTTTGGCCCACGCATGTAAGAGAGTGGCGATGCTGATGATGTTCCTCCTTTCTATGATAGCCTTAAAATTCATGACATGACCTTACATAATGCCATGTTAGATTCAGACGCATCACATAATCTCATTCCCAAGGTGGTCATGGATGAGTTAGGCCTGGACATTACAAGACCTTATAAAGATATTTTCTCTTTAGAATCAAGGAAGGTGAAATGCTTGGGTTTGATCAAAGATTTGGTTGTATGAGGCACTGATTTTGGGTTTGAAGACTTTAAAGGAATTGGGTGCTAGAAGGATAACTGTACATGGGGATTACAAGATCATCATTAACTAGGTAAAGGGTATATATCATTCCAAGAATCCTAGATTGAGAGCATATAGAAATTTAGTTCTTGATCTCCTTGAATAGTTTTCAGATTACATTTTTTCAGTGATTCCTAGAGGACAAAATAAAATTGCAGATGCTTTAGCTACTTCAGCTTCGGTTTTCAAAATTCCAATTTTTCCAAATAAGAAGTATGAAATTGAAGTCAAACATAGGCCTTCAGTACCTAATAACGTTAAATATTGGCAAGTGTTTGAAGATGATACACATGTAGAAATATTTCTCGAAATGAGTGATGAATTTGCTAATGTAAATATTGATGATGAGTGTTGTTATGAATAAAATGAAGACACTGTTGTGTTCTACAATAATAACCTTTTTCAGAATCAGATAGCTGGAAGAGATATAGTGCAATTGAAAAATAACATTATTCCCAAAGGCTTGGTCCCATTATAAAAGCTTCTTGACGAAAATGATGTAGCCAAAAATCTTAAAATCACCACGAACGATGAGGATATAGAAGATTGAAACATCGAAACTCAAGAAGATCCCAAGATCATCAGACTGCCAAAAACACTCAGCCCATAAATCAGATAGAGGTATATCATCCTTATGAAATACTTCCCTGATGTCTTTGCATGGAGTTATGAATATTTGAAGGTCTATGACACTAAGGTAATTCAACATGTAATTCCCATCAAGGATGATCTGAAACCGTTCAAGAAAAAGTTGAGATGAATCAACACTCTGTTGTTTTCATTGATTGAAAAGGAGGTAAGGAAACTATTTGATGCCAAGATTATTTTTTCCTTAAGATTTTCCAAGTGGGTGGCTAACCTTGTGTCTGTCAGGAATAAAAGTGGTGAGATAATATTGTGTGTAGACTTTCAGAATCTAAAAAGGGTGTCCCTCAAAGACAATTATCCACTTCCTAAAATGGATTACATCCTGTAGAAGGTGGTGGGATCTCAGAATATGTCAATGCTTGACAGATTCTTTGGATACAACCAGATTATGGTGCTCCCTGATGACCGAGAGAAGACAACTTTTACAATACATTGGGGTACTTTCATGTATGCAAAAATTCTTTTTGTGATTATGAATGTTGGAGAGACTTTCCAAAAGGCCATGGACATAGCCTTTGCCGATGAGAAGGATAAGTTTATTGTGATTTACTTGGATGATATCATTGTGTTTTCATATTTCTATGATCAACATCTTGAACATCTAAGAAATGTTTTCCAGAAATGTAGAAAGTTTGACATCTCGTTAAATCCAAAAAAATCAAAATTTGGGATGCAAGAAGGAAAATTGCTTGGACACATCATTTCAAAGGAAGGCATAAAATTAGACCCCAACAGAGTGGAAGGAATTATGAAGATCGACACTCCCAGGAGAAAGAAAGAGGTACAGTCTTTCCTAGGAAAGGTAAATTTTTTGAGGAGGTTCATTCCCAACCTAGCTGAGATCATATAGAATATCACAAATATGCTAAGGAAAGACAATGAAATAAAATGGAATCCTAAAGCTAGGAAGTCGTTTGAAGATATTAAAGTGGCACTGACCAACTCTCCATTGTTAACCAACCTGAATTTTGCAAAGGACTTTATTTTATTTTCCTTTTCCTCAGAACACACCATTGCTGGTGTTTGTTTGCAAAACGATGAGAAGAACTTTGAAAAGCTCATATATTATTTCAGTAGGACATTGAGACACTCCCCACTAAGGTATGGCATCATGGAAAAAAAATCATGTTCCTTGGTGAAGGCCTTTAAAGAATTCAGAACTTATATATTACATTCCCATGTCATTGCTCATGTGCTTAGCAATTCTGTAAAGGATATTTTGACTCAGCCTGATCCTGAAGGGAGAAGGGGAAAATAGATCAAACTAATGTTGGAGTATGACCTAGAAATCAATCCTACAAAGCTGATTAAGGGTCAAGGGCTCACAAAATTAATGGCACAGTCAAATTGTGATGTTTTGGGGATCAATTTTATCGCTGATTTGTCGGAAAATACACAAGAAGTGGTCCCACAGGTATCTCAAAATTTCATTGATTATCCTTGGTACGCTAACATTATTTATGTGTTAAGGAATTTAAAATCTCCTCCTAGATTGAGAAAAACCAAATCCATATTTTTGAAGTTGAAAGCAACTAAGTTTTGCATTCTTGACAATTCTCTGTATTGGAAAGATCTAGCTAGGATCTTACTAATGTTTTTGCTGGAGGAAGATATGAAAAGGGATATTAAGGAGTTTCACAAAGGAGACTATGGGGGGCATCATTATTGGAATACCGTTGCACACAAAATCTTGAGGAAAGAGTTCTATTAGCCAGTATTTTTTCTGATGTATACAAGGAAGTTTCCAGCTTCCATGAATGCCAGATATTCGATGGGAAAAGAAATATGCAACCCCTGCCTTTAAAACCTATCTATGTTGAAGCATCGTTTATGCAATGGGGTTTGAATTTTATAGGATAAATTCATCCGCCATCTTCAACTCAGTATAGGTGGATACTGACGGCCATAGATTACTTCACCAAATGGATTGAAGAGGTCCACATAAAGAAAGCTACTGACACAATTATTATTCAATTTTTAGAGAGTAATATCTTGTTTAGATTCGATTGACTAGTCAAGATCATCATTGAAAATGAAGAGACACTCAAGTCTAAGAAGATTGATAAATTCTGCGGGGATTATAACATAGCTCTGGGCCATTCCACAACTTATTACCCACAAGGTAATGGATTGGTAGAGTCATCTAAAAAAAGTTTGACCAGGATTATTAAGAAGCTTCTGCAGGACAACAAGAAAGCTTGGCACAAAAATCTTACCTATGCGTTATGGGCCGACAAAATCACCACTAAAAATTACATCTCCACATCACCTTTCCAAATTGTATATGGTACAGAGGAAAATTTTCCCACCTCATTGGTATTTCCAGTGAGGATATTGTTGCAAGAGAAAGAAGTTGAACCAAACAACGCTCAAAGGAGAACAAACCAATTGGTCCATGCGTAGTAAATGAGAGACCGAGTCTTCAACAAATCACAACTACACCAGGACAAAATGAAAATAATTTTCAGCAGACACACCAAAGAGGAGGATTTTAAGGTGAATGATTTGGTACTAAAGTGGGACGTGATAAATAAAGATAAAGGGAGGCATGGGAAGTTTGATCATCTTTGGATGGGGCCATTCAGGATCACCATGTACCACAAGAACAATGCCTATTTTCTACAAGAGCTTAATGGAAATCTCATTGGTGGGGGGCTTGTGAATGACTTGTTCCTTAAACATTATCTTGTTTAACAATTTTTTTCAGTCTTTTCTTGTCATTGTAAATAACCATTTTTATTTTCAGAGAAAGCGTTTTGAGTCAGTAGTCAAAATAAAATTGAATATTGAAGTGAAGGCCCTAAGTTTATGCTGAGTCTGGTCATAGTTGTGTCAAGGAGGTCTGGGATGAGTATTTTTCATCATTTTAGAGTATTTAAGTAAAATAAAACCCAATGGTCAGGCAACTGGTATGTTGTTCTTTGCCACCTCACTGGAAGGATAACATCCCCATTGGAGCCATCTGTTAGCACTGTGATTTTTACAGTTATAGTTAGTCCTAGATGAGTCATAGTTCATGTTTCAAAGCATGTGATGTCAATGACCTAATAATGAATGGGTCAAAATAATCAAGTAGTGGGTCTAGCCCTTGGAATCAAGAAAAGGGTGTAATGATTAGTCATGTGCGACTTGTAAAGGTCCCTTTCCATAAAGATCGAGTCCTGTCAGAAAAGGGGAATTCACGTTCCAGAGATTGAGGCAAGTTGCTAGGATAAAGGTCACGTCGAAAGGTATAATGAACATCATCACCTAATTATGAAGTCAGAAAGGTGAAAAATCACGACGATCCCATCATGTATACTCTACTTCTCTTATCATTTGTACTTTTCACGCTTCAAATTGTACCCATCCCATGATTTTTCTATGCAAAACTTCAACCTTCTTCCAAACTTCTTATTCCCATGGATTTATCATCATATTCCATGACTCCATTCCTTATCAGTTCAAGTATAAATACTGGTCACCCTGTATCCATCTCCTTTACTTTTTGGATTTGTGCGTTGTCTATGGTTTTTTCTGTATGCTCTGGAGCCTTTCGCTGTGTGAAAGTTGATTTCCATTGTTCGTATTGAAAGTCTATTGATTCAAGTTGTCGTGTCTCCTTCATCGTTTTCAGTCACTATTTAAATTCTATTGGAGTTCGCTGCAAACTAGTGTGTTGGACGTTATTTCTTCTCACGGTCATCCTTTCTTCTTTGGAATTTCCTCCCGTTGTGCTTAATTTCTCATAGCGCTTGAATCCCCTGTCTCGTGACAAGTCTCCAAGTACTTCACCACTGCATTAGAATTTTTTGTCATGATTTCCTACTGTGACAAGCCTCTGCGCTAAAATTTTCCATTGCACCTTACTGCTACACCATGAACTCCTGTGGCTGATTTTGTTTGTCATGCAAAGATTACATGATTTACTTTCTGACAGTCTTTGCGAAGTTCGTCATTCTTATTTTCTGCACAGAGAGGGTTTTACAGTTCATTACCGCCTGCGTGAGATAAATATATACTGGCATAATGGAAACGTCCCAAAGAATAATGAAGAAGGTGAGAAGTGGCAGGACTGTGAGGTGAAAATATCAAAGGGTTCAATGTGAAGATGGATGAGTAGTTCTCCCTCAATTTTACTGGGGTTCGCGTGACCATTGTGAGAATCACCTTCTGAGTGATGGAGGAAACTCTTTTAGTTGCGACGAAGATCCCTCCGCACAGTGAAAAATGGTTTAAAGGCATGCCCTTAGACATTTTGTGCTATAAAATTTTTATCAAGCCCAACTTTATAAATAGGAAAATTGGAGTCGATGTTCCAAGCCAGTACCTCCAGAAGCCTTTACAAAAGATTCTAAAGGTAATCAAAAGATATTTCACCTGTGAAGGAAGGTTTGACAGGGTGTACCCATATCAAAACAGGTTGTTGATACACTTCACAGGGGAAAAACCTTTGAATCTATCTTTCTTCTTGCACTGAAGCTTAGAAAACATGGAAGACAACGTCCAGGCCGAGGTTGACCGACCGAGGAACAATTTATCCCATTTTTCATTAATCAAGCTATTTGTAGTCAAAGAATTGATGCATTTGAACAAAGATTGGGATTCATTTATGATTTTGGCTGACATCCCCAGAGACCCCAAAGGAGAAATTCCCCTATCTGCGAGGGAAACAACATTCCATAGCGTAGAGGCGAGAAAGGAATATGTCATGGGAAATGGAAAGGAGGTAGAAGACTCATCATCCCACTAGCCAACACCCCAGAAAAGAGGTATTCCAAGGTTGATTAACAAGCCTGAGGAGATCTAAGCTCCCTGTGAACCGTGCACCCAGTTCACTGCCAAGAGATTACTCATGAACACAATTCGTCTAGATCCTGTTGAAGGTTAAAGCATGGGAATTGGTGAAAGGCGGAGGAGTTCAGGTGATGAAAACATGAATGTTCAGGAGTTGTTGCAACAACTGAATCAAGCACAACTCGCTATCGCCGAACTGTATCAAGAAAAAAGATAATGAAGAAGACAACTGGCATAAAGGACTATTGAAATGCCAATGTCACAGAGACGAGCATGGAATGTAAATTGGCTCAAAAGATGACTCAGAGAGGCACACAACGTAATTATCCAACTGCAGGAGGAACATAGGGTGTCAAAAGAAATAATCACAGATCATTTGAAGGAATGCAGACTGACCATGGATAACTCTCGCCAGAGCTCAAGAGAAACTGAAAGGAAACACGGTCTTGTGGAGACAATTGAAGAATCTAAGAAAACAAAACTTGTCTCTTAGAAAAACACTCAGAGTTTTAAGATTTTAGGTGAGGCTGGGGGCATGAGAAAGACAACCTCATTTTTATTTTATTTTATCGGGCATGGAATATTTCTTCTTGCATATCCTGTTTATTTCCAGTAACAAGTGGTCTGACGCGACACCTATGCAGTGAATATTCATCGCACATATGCTGTAAACTTACTTACTGAGGAGGGAAGGTATAAATGAAATGCATGCTATTTTTGGAAGAGATGCATGGTCCCCCAACCATTGCTGTCACCTAGGGTTGCATGAGCCACTGCAAACAAACATTCGCTACACCAACTCACCATATGCACGCTATAGCTAGTGATCACACAACATCAACCTGATCCTGTTATACAAAGGTGACAGAGTTTCCAACAATGCACTCTATTACTCGGACACCCCTTGAAATAAAACATCTATTTATCGCAACCTGATGACCAAATCTTACTCATGACCGAATGATTGAGACAAATGTGTCAGTTATGTTACGATGACATGCAATCAGGTTTCTATTTCTAGTAAACTCTATTGAAAAGGTTTTCTAGGGGGGGAGTAACCGAATCTGAGATTCTAGGGGAAGGTAGTTTGAGGCATAACAACCTGAGAGGGGGATTATTTTTCTATATATTGTATCTTTTGGATGTAATTCGGGTTGGAAAAGCAGTGTAGACACTCTTGAATATAATATTTGAATCTAATGGAAATAATAATGTAGAGGTCCTAAATATTTGACATAAAGATTCTACTGGTGGTGGTTTGATGTATTGTGATCCTATATATGTATGTACTTCTTGTTTCATGTAAATTCATGTCTATTCCATTTGTTTAAATTGGAACATTTAACGAGTTTAAAATTCATCGCGCAGTACTTTAGAATCAACCATTTAAACTCTGTGTTTTTCTTCTAAGTTAGAATTCATCTTTAATGGTGCTCTAATTTTCTTTATGTTCCCCTTTCTTCCGCCATACCCAAAGGCATTAAAACTGAAAGACCATTTCCTATTTATCCTTTATCCTCTCAAAGCTTCCCTTACCAGTCATTGATTTCTCTCGTTTTCAGAGGGTTGACTCCATAGCCCAAAGTTCTATATTTCCTTGCCAAAAAAACCAGAAAACACTTCTCAAACATATAAATCTAGCCGATAATACAAAGTTATTATCTATCAGATACTAGGTCTCAAAGAGATCCCTCTCTAGATTGGAAAGGCTAGTTTCCAGTCTTAAATTTGGTTTCTAGGTTACCTTGGTAGTGTGTTTCTCTTCAGCCCAACAATTTACCAAGTGATAACAACCCCATAGGCGCTAGCATATTCAATCTTCAAGGACTAAAGAAGGTCTCTCCTGAGACACCATGAGAATCAAAGAGACCATTGGTATTATGTAGGGTTTGAAGGAATAAAACATATAGGAATACTTCATGAATTGGTTAGTCAATCATTCATAACTACCACAAGATACTATGTAGAATAATATAAAATATGCATACATTCAAGTCATAACTCATTAGATGCAGAGATAAATATGCTTGATGTTGTACTCATTCATTTAATTCATTCGAAGCAATGAGATACAATAGGGTTGTATCCTTATTAAAGTGCATTGACATTAAAAACATAGATGATCCATACTCTTAGATCTCGATCTAATTTCTCTCTCATACACAACAAAACAAGACATAACAAGAAGTGAAAACTAAAAATAACTTGAGCTCTAGATTGTCTATCTCTCACATAATAATGAACTATCTCTTTAATCAAAATCCCAACCCTTACATATCTGAATGCACCCCCCCATATCTTCCACGAAGCATGGAAATCATAAAAAGTTTGCAAGCTCACCCATAACCTCGACTGTGACTAGTCGGGTTGTTACAAAAAAAATTACAATGATTCCTGAATATCTTTTTGGATTATGTCTGTGTGTGGTTTCTTTAATTCCTTATGCATAGTACAAAATGGATTGACACATATAGTGAATCCTTGGCTTGGTGCATACATTGAAACTTGGTGCTGGGAAGTGCATATTCTTGAGTGCGTGAGAAGTGATGACTTGTGGCACTTGCACGCAGGCTCTACCAATCCTTAGGTTCCAACATGTCCCCATGATCCAGGTGGATATTGGTGGCCACCCACTTATTCCAACTAGCTCCTCTTGATATTTTTTAGCTCAACATGTTCTTCTGTAAATATTTATAACTATGGGTTCTACACTTCTAGGGCTATCTGAATCCCTACACATCTTCTAGGTGGATATTGGTGGATGCCCACCCAATCCAATTGGCTTATTTTGGAAGTTTTTATATTAGTACATTTTTCTGTACTTCCAGGGCTGTTTTGGGGCCCTAAATAATGTTTTTTTTGGCTTTCCACAATCAAACTATAGATGGAGTTATATTTTGATGGCATAATGTGTAGTTCTCTAAAATACCTTTCAAACGGTCTATCACATGCTTAAAATGGAGGTCGTATGCAAAAGTTACGACCCCGAGAAGTTGAGGTACCAACTTACCCATCGGGCCCACATAACGTTTGGCATTTGATCTCCTAGGGTTAGTTTTTTTGATGTCTAGGGTTTTAGAATTCATGAGTAATGTTAAAAATGCCTTTGGAGCCTCATTGTAATCATTCTTCTCAGATGGATGCGTGTAGCAGCCACATATCTTCTTACAGATAACTACCACTATTCGAGCAAGTTGTTTTCAGTTATGAAGTTTTACAATTTTAACCTATTTTATTTATTCAATAGAATTTATTGTTTACCGGATATATGTTGTTTTTCTCCGTATCTCCATGTTATTGTATTCAGTTTGTTATTTATTTTGTTCCGCTCATAAATCTGGATCCCCCCAACACTATTTGTTGGCTCATTCTTGAGCTAACAATGCTTTTTGGTCGATAGATCCTAAATGAATTTGCTAATTCCATTGGATGGACTCTGAACATTAAATACTTAGTGGGTGACTTCCCCCCATGATACTCGGTTTCCAATATGTCCCTTAAGGTATGTACCTGTCATCAACAATGGCCTTCACTACCATAATTGTTGTGCTTCATGGGGAATTGTCGCCATAACTAATTCCAATTCCCTAGGATTTTGTCATGTTAAGAACCAAACATCAATATAGCATAGAAAAACCTTAAGAAAAGTACTCAACGCCTTGAAAAGATATAATTTCAGATAATAAGCCTCTTCGAGGGGGCAACCTCCTTTTAACCCACTTAAATGTTCAAGTACAAGATGATTCAAAATGAAAATGTCTCCTTGGTATATATAGGAGACTAGGAGGTATAATGGCTTAAAGCTGACATAATTAAAATAACATTACTAATCTAAATTACAACTAATGGCCTAAAGCCGACATAAATAAAATAGCATTG
>JASDQU010948773.1:24127-38773 GCA_032191745.1 Picea mariana
GGGTATTGTGGTGGTGGAGGAATACCACCTACTTGCTTCTAGTGTGCAAAAGTAGGCCACTTGTTGCAATTTTGTACCAAGCCGCGTGCACTATGTGGTTATTTCCACAACATAAATCATGTCATGGAGGATTTCCTAGATTTGTTTGGAAAATGGGAAGATAAGGAGCACTACTATATGGTGACTACAAAGGCATGCTAAGGTCAAAAGACAAAATAAGAAGTTGACGTACTGGTGGTAACCCAAGGAGGCATTTGTACAAGAGTCAACTTAGAATGAGGAGAAATTTTAGGTCAGAATATAAAATGGAATATCATAAAAGAAACACAAACACATCCAAAGTTTGACATAGCATAGAACAATAAGTTTGTATGTGATACATAGAGGGAAATCGACAAAGCCAATACATGCAAGGAATGTAGCGCATAGCGCAAATGGCATTAAAATAAGCCCAAGTGAGTGAATATTTGTAGTGCACTACACAAAGGGAGTTGGAAGAAGCTTGCATGCGCAAGTAAGTACAATGTGCACCACAAAAGGAAATGGAAGAGGAATGTGTGAAGATATGTGATATACAGTAGAAGAGGAAACATAGTGCAACACATACCATGAGAATGAATCAGAAAACCAAGTGACTTATGTGTTATTTCCTTAAGATGTTAAGTGAACCTGAAGCTATAAATAAATTAACCCATGTGTTAAGAAGATGTATGGGGGAAGAGGATACCACAATGGTTATTTCTACACTGCTACTAGAATAAGATGTGCGCTAGGTGAGAAGCAATAAGCGTACAGGAAGAAAATTTAAAATGACAACTGAGCTCAGAAACTATGAGATGGGCATTGTCATGTTGGACCTGGGATATGACGTGAACATGTTTCAAAGAAATATTGGGATTTTATGGGTAAACCAAACTTGTTATGGTCCCCTATTCAACTCAATTTTTTCAACCAATATAGAATTTATCATATTGGAAGGACAGAGAATGTGGAAGTGAAAATTGAGGGGGTAAAGAACAAAGAAATATTTAAGGTGATTGAGATTATGGATTACTCAAACCCTTATCTAGCTCTACTTGGCATTGATTGGGAATTTGATAACAATGCAGTGTTGAGCTTGAAGAAGTGGTAGATGCCCTTCAAGACAAATACCTTGTGTGTTATTGCACCATTGGATCTAAATAAGGGTGACATATATAATGAGTCTATGAATGAGGATGCACAAAGTTCCATCATAGAAAACATATATATTATCATAGGGCACAGGGAGGATTATGTCAATCCAATAGCTGATGGAAAACTAAGTTGGAGAATCATTCGCTCCTATGGAACATATTCGGATGATCCTATGGACAGATGGAAAAATGATTTATATGACGTATCAACTAGGAGATGCACATGAATCACCAAGGCAGTGCACTGGATCAAATCAAAGTTGTGTGATGTACTAAGGTTTGATGGAATAGACTCGATAGACACATTCTTAGAAAAAATGATAGATATGGTTCCAAAGAACCAAAGAGTACAAGATATGGATGCATTAGTTAAAGGAACACGTGCACGTTGGTGGGAAATGCACCGTGCATATCTACAGGAATGGGTGTAGGTAGTGGAATGTATTAAGGTAATATTCCAACCCATGGTATACTTTGAATTGGTGAATCGATACAAGGGTACTGAATTTCCTCATGAACATATAAATTACTATGAAAGACACTGGATGGTCAAGGATATTCCTTAATACACCAAGTACTCTGAAGTGACCCAATGAAATCACACAGAAAATTGACTATCTGTACTACAATATAGTGGTAAAATCCAACCCACAACATTAGTTGCACATGCAAAGATAAAAACCATCCCAAGGTTGGTACACTGATCCAATTGGCAGGGTGAAAATAGAAAAACTCAACGAACATCCATGGTGAGATTTCATGAACCAAATTAGACTGAAGATGTGTCACATCCCACTAGGGTCGAATGCATGGTGATGAAATAACCATTGTAGGATGAGAGTTCCCAGTAGATGGGAACTGTGCACAATTAGAATAGGACTTAGGTATAGTAAACATAATTGACGTAATAACTAGGTGGAGTAGACAGTCTGGAACAATAAAGCAAGACAAGATAGGTCTTACCCAAAAATGGATTTCAAATATTTAGAAGACATTAAGGTATAAATTCTAGAGTAAAAAACAAAGGATGAAACAACAGTACATGAAAGTTAGCTACCAGGATGAATGTGAATACGACATTGAAGAGGTAGGTAGTTATCACTAGGATAGGTGACGAAAGCCTAGGGAATTGGAATTAGTTATGGCGACAATTCCCCATGAAGCACAACAATTATGGAAGTGAAGGCCATTGTTGATGACAGGTACATACCTTGAGGGACATATTGGAAACTAAGTATCATGGGGGGAAGTCACAACTAAGTATTTAATGTTTAGATTCCATCCAATGGAATTAGCAAATTCATCCAAGAGCTATCAACCAAGAAGCATTGTTGGCTCAAGAATGAGCCAACTAATAGTGTTGGGGTGATCCAGATTTATGAGCGGAATGAAATGAATAAAAAATTGAATGCAATAACATGGAGATACGGAGAAAAAAAACATATATCCGGTAAATAATAAATTATATTGAATAAATAAAATAGGTTAAAATTGTAAAACTTCATAACTGAAAACAACTTGCTCGAATAGTTGTAGTTATCTCTAAGAAGAGATGTGGCTGCTACACGCATCCATCTGAGAAGAATGATTACAAGGAGGCTCCAAAGGAATTTTTAACATTACTCATGAATTCTAAAACCCTAGACATAAAAAAAACTAACCCTAGGAGATCAAATGCTAAATGTTATGTGGGCCCGATGGGTAAGTTGGTACCTCAACTTCTCAGGGTCGTAACTTTTTCATACGACCTCCATTTTAAGCACGTGATAGACCGTTTGAAAGGTATTTTAGATAACTACACATTGTGCCATCAAAATATAACTCCATCTATAGTTTGACTATGGAAAGCCAAAAAAACACTATTTACGGCCCCAAAACGGCCCTGGAAGTACAAAAACATGTGCTGATATAAAAACTTCCAAAATAAGCCAATTGGATTAGGTGGGCATCCACCAATATCCACCTAGAATATGTATAGGGATTCAGATAGCCCCAGAAGTGTAGAACCCATAATTACAAATATTTACAGAAGAATGTGTTGAGCTAAAAACTATCAAGAGGAGCTAGTTGGAATAAGTCGATGGCCACCAATATCCACCTGGATCATGGGGACATGTTGGAACCTAAGGATTGGTAGAGATTGTGTGCAAGTGCCACAAGTCCTCACTTCTCACGCACTAAAGAATATGCACTTCCCAGCACCAAGTTTCAATGTATGAACCAAGCCAAGGATTCACTACATGTGTCAATCCATTTTGTACTATGCATAAGGAATTAAAGAAACCACATGCAGACCTAATCCGAAAAGATATTCAGGAATCATTGTAATTTTTTTTGTAACAACCCAACTAGTCATGGTCGAGGTTATGGGTGAGCTTGCAAGTTTTTTATGATTTCCATGCTCTGTGGAAGATATGGGGGGGTGCATTCGGATATGTAAGGGTTGGGATTTTGATTAAAGAGATAGTTCATTATTATGTGAGAGATAGACAATCTAGAGCTCAAGTTATTTTTAGTTTTCACTTCTTGTTATGTCTAGTTTTGTTGCGTATGAGAGATAAATTAGATCGAGATCTAAGAGTATGGATCATCTATGTTTTTAATGTTAATGCACTTTAAGCAGGATGTAACCCTATTATATCTCATTGCTTCAAATGAATTAAATGAATGAATACAACATCAAGCATATTTATCTCTACATCTAATGAGTTATGACTTAAATGTATGCATATTTTATATTATTCTACATAGTATCTTGTGGTAGTTATGAATGATTAACTAACCAATTCATGAAGTATTCCTATATGTTGTNTGTATTCCTTCACACCCTACATAATACCAATGGTCTCTTTGATTCTCATGGTGTCTCAGGAGAGACCTTCTTCAGTCCTTGAAGATTGAATATGCTAGCGCCTATGGGGTTGTTATCACTTGGTAAATTGTTGGGCTGAAGAGAAACACACTACCAAGGTAACCTAGAAACCAAATTTAAGACTAGAAACTAGCCTTTCCAATCTAGAGAGGGATCTCTTTGAGACCTAGTCTCTGATAGATAATAACTTTGGATTACCGGCAAGATTTATATGTTTGAGAAGTGTTTTATGGTTTTTCTGGCAAGGAAATACAGAACTTTGGGCTATGGAGTCAACCCCCTGAAAAAGAGAGAAATCAATGACTGGTAGGGGAAGCTTTGAGAGGATAAAGGATAAATAGGAAATGGTCTTTCAGTTTTAATGTCTTTGGGTATGGCGGAAGAAAGGGGAATATAAAGAAAATTAGAGCACCATTAAAGATGAATTCTAACTAACTTAGAAGAAAAACACAGAGTTTAAATGGTTGATTCTAAAGCACCGCGCGATGAATTTTAAACTCATTAAATGTTCCAATTTAAACAAAGGGAATAAACATGAATTTACATGAAACAACAAGTACATACATATATAGGATCACAATACATCAAACCACCACCATTAGAATCTTTATGTCAAATATTCAGGACTTCTGCATTATTATTTCCATCAGATTCAAATATTACATTAAAGAGTCCTCTGTCTACATTACTTTTCCAACCCGAATTACATCAAAAATATACAATATATAGAAAAATAATCTCCCTCTCGGGTTGTTATGCCTCAAACTACCTTCCCCTAGAATATCAGATTCGGTTACTTCCCCCCTAGAAAACCTTTTCAATAGAGTTTACCAGAAATAGAAACCCGATTGCATGCAATCGTAACATAACCAACACATTTGTCTCAATCATTCATTCATGAGTAAGATTTGGTCATCAGGTTGTGATAAATAGATGTTTTATTTCAAGGGGTGTCCAAGTAATAGAGTGCATTGTTGGAAACTCTTTCAACTTTGTATAACAGGATCTTGTTGATGTTGTGTGATCACTAGATATAGCATGCACATGGTGAGTTGGTGTAGCGAATGTTCATTTGCATTCGCTCATGCAACCCCAGGTGGAAGCAACGGTTGGGGGACCATGCATCTCTTCCAAAAATGGCATGCATTTCATTTATACCTTCCCTCCTCAATAGGTAAGTTTACAACATATGTGCAATGAATATTCACTGTGCAGGTGTCACGTCAAACCACTTGTTACTGGAAGGAAACAGGATATGCAGGGAGAAAGATTCCATGCCATGATAAAAAAAAAAAATGAGGTTGTCTTTCCCATGCCCCCGGCCTCACCTAAAATCTTAAAACTCTGAGTGTTTTTCTAAGAGACAAGTTTTGTTTTCTTAGATTCTTCAATTGTCTCCACAAGACCATGTTTCCTTTCAATTTCTCTTGAGATCTGGCGAGAGCTGCGTGGGAGTTATCCATGGTCGGTCTGCATTCCTTGAAATGATTTGTGATTATTTCTTTTGACACCCTATGTTCCTCCCACAGCTAGATAATTACGTCGTGTGCCTCTCTGAGTTGTCTTTTGAGCCAATTTACATTCCATTCTCATCTCTACGACATTGTCATTTCAATAGTCATTTCTTCCAGTTGTCTTCTTAATTATCTATTTTCTTGATACAGTTCGGGGATAGCGAGTTGTGCTTGTTTCAGTTGTTGCAACAACTCCTAAACATTCATGTTTTCATCACCTGAACTCCTCCACCTTTCACCGATTCCCATGCTTTAACCTTCAACAGGATCTAGACAAACTGCATTCATGAGTAATCTCTTGGCAGCGGACTGGGTGCATGGTTCACAGGGAGCTTGGATATCCTCAAGTTTCTTAATCAACCTTGGAATACCTCTTTTCTGGGGTGTTGGCTGGTGGGATGATGAGTCTTCTACCTCCTTTTCATTTCCCATGACATCTTCCTTTCTCACCCCTGTGCTATGGAATGTTGTTTCCCTCGCAGATAGGGGAATTTCTCCTTTGGGGTCTCTGGGGATGTCAACCAAAATCATAAATGAATCCTAGTCTTTGTTCAAATGCCTCAATTCTTCGACTACAAATATCTTGATTAATGAAAAATGGGATAAATTGTTCCTCGGTTGGTCAGCCTCAGCCTGGACATTGTCTTCCATATTTACTAAGCTTCGGTGCAAGAAGAAAGATAGATTGAAATGTTTTTTCCCTGTGAAGTGTATCAGCAACCTGATGTGATATGGGTACACCCTGTCAAACCTTCCTTCATAGGTGAAATATCTTCTGATTACCTTTAGAATATTTTTTAAAGGCTTCTGGAGGTACTGGTTTGGAACGTCGACTCCAATTTTCCTATTTATAAAGTTGGGCTTGATAAATTATTTATAGCACAAAATGTCTAAGGGCATGCCTTTAAACCATTTTTCACCGTCCAGAGGGATCTTCGTTGCAACTGAAAGAGTTTCCTCCATCACTCAAAAGGTGATTCTTGCAATGGTCATGTGGACCCCAGTAAAATTGAGGGAGAACTGCTCATCCAGCTTGGCATTGTACCCTTTGATATTTTCACCTCACAACCCTGCTACTTCTCACCTTCTTTGTTATGCTTTGGGACATTTCCATTATGCCAGTATATATTTATCTCACGCGGGTGGTAATAAATTGTAAAACCCTCTCTACACGGAAAATAAGAATGACGGACTTCGCAAAGACTGTTAGAAAGTAAATCATGGAATCTTTGCATGACAAGCAAAATCAGCCACAGGAGTTCATGGTGCAACAATAAGGTGCGATGGAAAATTTCGGTGCAGAGGCTTGTCACAGTAGGAAATCACGACAAAAAATTCTAACGTAGTGGAAAAGTACTTGGAGACTTGTCACGAGATAGGGGATTCAGGCACTGTGAGAAATTAAGCATGACAGGAGGAAATTCCAAAGAAGAAAGGATAATCGTGAGAAGAAATAATGTCCAACACACTAGTTTGCAGTGAACTCCAATAGAATTTAAACAATGACTGAAAACGATGAAGGAGACACGACAACTTGAATCAATAGACTTTCAATACGAACAATGGAAATCAACTTTCACATAGCGAAAGGCTCCAAAGCTTACAAAAAAAACCATAGACAATGCACAAATACGGAAAGTAAAGGAGATGCATGCAAGGTGACCAGTATTTATACTTGAACGGATAAGGAATGAAGTCATGGAATATGACGATAAATCCATGGGAATAAGAAGTTTGGAAGAAGGTTGAAGTTTTGTGTAGCAAAATCGTGGGATGGGTACACTTTGAAGTGTGAAAAGTACAAATGATAAGAGCAGTAGAGTATACATGATGGGATCGTCGTGATTTTTCACCTTTCCGACTTCATAATTAGGTGATGATGTTCATTATACCTTTCGACGTGACCTTTATCCTAGCAACTTGCCTCAATCTCTGGCATGTGAATTCCCCTTTTCTGACAGGACTCAATCTTTATGGAAAGGGATCTTTACAAGTCACACATGACTAATCATTACACCCTTTCCTGATTCTAAGGGCCAGACCCACTACTTGATTATTTTGACCCATTCATTATTCGGTCATTGACATCACATGCTTTGACACATGAACTATGACTCATCTAGGACTAACTCTAACTTCAAAAGTTATGGTGCTAATAGATGGCTCCAATGGGGATGTTATCCTTCCAGTGAGGTGGCAAAGAACAACAGACCAGTTGCCTGAGCATTGGGTTTTATTTTACTTAAAAACTCTAAAATGATGAAAAATACTCATCCCAGACCTCCTTGACACAGCTATGACCAAACTCAGCATAAAATTAGGGCCTTCACTTCAGGATTCAATTTTCTACTGACTACTGACTCGAAACACTTTCTCTGGAAATAAAAATGGTTATTTACAATGACATGAAAAGACTGAAAAAATTTGTTCAACAAGATAATGTTTACGAAACATGTCATTCACAGCCCCCCCACCAATGAGATCTCCATTAAACTCTTGTAGAAAATAGGCATTGTTCCTGTGGTACATGGTGATCCTGAATGGCCCCATCCAAAGATGATCAAACTTCACATGCCTCCCTTTATCTTTATTTCTCGCGTCCCACTTTAGTACCAAATCATTCACCTTAAAATCCTCCTCTATGGTGTGTCTGTCGAAAATTATTTTCATTTTGTCCTAGTGTAGTTGTGATTTGTTGAAGACTCAATCTCTCATTTACTGCGCATGGACCAATTGGTTTGTTCTCCTTTGAGTTTCATTTGCTTCAACTTCTTTCTCTTGCAACAATATCCTCACTGGAAATACCAATGAGGTGGGAAAAATTGCCTCTATACCATATACAATTTGGAAAGGTGATGTGGAGATGGACTTTTTAGTGGTGATTTTGTCGGCCCATAACACATAGGTAAGATTTTTGTGCCAAGCTTTCTTGTTTTCCTGCAAAAGCTTCTTAATAATCCTGGTCAAACTTTTGTTAGATGACTCTACCAATCCATTACCCTGTGGGTAATAAGTTGTGGAATGGCCTAGAGCTATGTTATAATCACTGCAGAATTTCTCGATCTTCTTAGACTTAAATGTCTTTGCATTTTCAATGATGATCTTGACTGGTCAATCGAATCTAGACAAGATATTACTCTCTAAAAACTGAATGATAATTGTGTCAGTAGCTTGCCTTATGGGGACCTCTTTGATCCATTTGGTGAAGTAGTCTATGGCCGTCAGTATCCACCTATACTGAGTTGAAGATGGCAGATGAATTTATCCTATAAAATTCAAACCCCATTTCATAAACGACGCTTCAACATAGATAGGTTTTAAAGGAAGGTTTCATATTTCTTTTCCCATCGAATATCTAGCATTCATGGAAGCTGGAAATTTCCTTGTATACATCAGAAAAAATACTAGGATAATAGAACGCTGCCCTCAGGATTTTGTGTGTAATGGTCTTCCAATAATGATGCCCCCTGCAGTCTCCTTTGTGAAACTCCTTGATATCCCTTTTCATATCTTCCTCCAGCAAAAACATTAGTAAGATCCCAGCTAGATCCTTCAAGAATTGTCAAGAATGCAAAACTTAGTTGCTTTCAACTTCAAAAATATGGATTTGGTTTTTCTCAATCCAGGAAGAGATTTTAAATTCCTTAACACATAAATAATGTTAGCATACCAAGGATAATCAATGAAATTTTGAGATACCTGTGGGACCACTTCTTGTGTATTTTCCGGCAAATCAGCAATAAAATTGATCCCCAAAACATCACAATTTGACTGTTCCATTAATTTTGTGATCCCTTGACCCTTAATCAGCTTTGTAGGATTGATTTCTAGGTCATATTCCAACATTATTGTGATCCATTTTCCCATTCTCCCTTCAGGATCAGGCCGAGTCAAAATATCCTTCATAGAATTGCTAAGCACATGAGCAATGACATGGGAATGAAATATACAAGTTATGAATTCTTTAAGGGCCTTCACCAAGGAACATGCTTGTTTTTCCATGATTCCATACCTTAGTGGGGAGTGTCTCAATGTCCTACTGAAATAATATATGGGCTTTTCAAAGTTCTTCTCATCGTTTTGCAAACAAACGCCAGCAATGGTGTGTTCTAAAGGAAAAGGAAAATAAAATAAATTCCTTTGCAAAATTCGGGTTGGTTAACACTAGAGAGTTGGTCAGTGCCACTTTAATATCTTCAAACAACTTCCTAGCTTTAGGATTCCATTTTATTTCATTGTCTTTCCTTAGCATATTTGTGATATTCTATATGATCTTAGCCAGGTTGGGAATGAACCTCCTCACAAAATTTACCTTTCATAGGAAAGACTGTACCTCTTTCTTTCTTTTGGGAGTGTCGATCTTCAGAATTCCTTCCACTCTGTTGAGGTCTACTTTTATGCCTTCCTTTTAAATGATGTGTCCAAGCAATTTCCCTTCTTGCATCCCAAATTTTGATTTTTTTGGATTTAACGAGATGCCAAACTTTCTACATTTCTGGAAAACATTTCTTAGATGTTCGAGATGTTGATCATAGAAATATGAAAACACAATGATATCATCCAAGTAAATCACAATAAATTTAACCTTCTCATCGACAAAGGCTATGTCCATGGCCCTTTGGAAAGTCTCTCCAACATTCATAATCACAAAAGAAATTTTTTCATACATGAAAGTACCCCAAGGTGTTGTAAAAGTTGTCTTCTCTCGTTCATCATGGAGCACCATAATCTGGTTGTATCCAGAGAATCTGTCAAGCATTAACATCTTCTGAGATCCCACCACCTTCTGCGGGATGTAATCCATATTAGGAAGTGGATAATTGTCTTTGAGGGACACCCTGTTTAGATTCTGAAAGTCTACACACAATATTATCTCACCACTTTTATTCTTGACAGACACAAGGTTAGCCACCCACTTGGAAAATCTTAAGGAAAAAATAATTTTGGCATCAAATAGTTTCCTTACCTCCTTTTCAATCAATGGAAACAACAGAGTGTTGATTCATCTCAACTTTTTCTTGAAAGGTTTCAGATCATCCTTAATGGGAATTACATGTTGAATTACCTTAGTGTCATAGACCTTCAAATATCCATAACTCCATGCAAAGACATCAAGGAAGTATTTCATAAGGATGATATACATTTGTCCGATTTATGGGCTGAGTGTTTTTGGCAGTCTGATGATCTTGGGATCTTCTTGAGTTTCGATGTTGCAATCTTTTATATATTCATCATTCGTGGTGATTTTAATATTTCTGACTACATCATTTTCGTCAAGAAGCTTTTCTAATGGGACCAAGCCTTTGGGAATAATGTTTTTTTTCAATTGCACTATATCTCTTCCAGCTATATGATTCTGAAAAAGGTTATTATTGTAGAACAAAACTGCGTCTTCATTTTATTCATAACAACATTCATCATCAATATTTACATTAGCAAATTCATCACTCATTTCGAAGAATATTTCTACATGTGTATCATCTTCAAACACTTGCCAATATTTAACGTTATTAGGTACTACGGGACTATGTTTGACTTCAATTTCATACTTCTTATTTGGAAAAATTGGAATTTTGAAAACCGAAGCTGAAGTAGCTAGAGCATCTGCAATTTTATTTTGTCCTCTAAGAATCACTGAAAAAATGTATTCTGAAAACTATTCAAGGAGATCAAGAACTAAATTTCTATATGCTCTCAATCTAGGATGCTTGGAATGATATATACCCTTTACCTGGTTAATGATGATCTTGGAATCCCCATGTACAGTTATGCTTCTAGCACCCAATTCCTTTAAAGTCTTCAAACCCAAAATTAGTGCCTCATATTTGGCCATATTATTGGTACAATCGAAAGAAATCTTGTAAGAACAGAGTTGTGCACCCACTTTGGGAGGGTTAATCCATATACCATCTCCCACTCCTTCCTACCGACAGCTCCATCAAAGCTCATATTCCACATTTTATTTTCTATGTTGTTTTTATGATCTATAATTTCCTATGTTCGATGCTCATTTTTGTCTTCGGTAGTCATGACATTTGTTGGATTCCCCTCTTCAAAAATCAAGTTATTATAAAAAATAGAGGATCTTGATTTAGTGTCAACAGATTAAATAGGATGATTATTTGGTTGGTTTTTTCTACTCACCATGTACTTGAGCATCACTTCTCTGTAAAATCTCCTTTCTTTGCCAAAAATCGGGATAGTATCATACAACATATCCATTTGCAAGGTTCCCTTTAATTTTGCAGCCCAAGATCTAGATAACAACATGCCAAATTTTGGAGGTATGTCAGCAACCACCACATCCATGGCCATATTTTTTGATGGGATTTGAGACAATGATACAACCAAATCTTTGATCAAACCCAATCATTTCACCTTCCTTGAGTCTAAAGAGAAAATCTCTTTATAAGGTCTTGTAATGTCTAGGCCTAACTCATCCATGACCACCTTGGGAATGAGATTATGTGATGCATCTGAATCTAACATGGCATTATGTAAGGTTATGTCATGAATTTTAAGGCTATCATAGAAAGGAGGAACATCATCAACATCACCACTCTCTTCCACGCGTGGGCCAAACAAGATGGAAAGGTGGTCGTCTTGTATATTCAAAGTATCAGGAGATTCTTCCATCTTTAGCATTTTAATGATCTAATTTCTATATTCTCCATTCTTGATCAGCTCATTAAATGGAACAAATATTTTGATTTTATCCATTTCACTTTCAAAATTAAACGGAGACGGAGGTTTTTCTACCTCTTTCACGACCACTTCCTTTATTTCCTCTGGTGATTTGTTTATGGGTTCTTCCTTTGATTTTATTTTCTCCATTACATCCCTTACTATATTATCTTTCTTCAATTGGCTTGAAGAAGGGGTGTTCATCTAAAGTTCCCTTGTAGGATTCTCCTTTGGAAGCTCTGCAATCACCTTTTTACTTATGAGGTTATACTTCTTCTGAAACTGCATAATAGAATTGTGATATCCTTTCCTAAACTCTTCTATTTCCGATGAAAACATATCATCATTCTCTAACATAAACTCGTCCCTTGCATCCATAAATTGACCATTCTCTCCTTTTGTTAAGAACACGTATGTTTCTGTATCATCGCAGAAATGCATTTGGTCTTGGATTATTTGATCAATAGTTTTTTTGGAAAAGAGGTTTTATCTACTAATGACCTTGATCTATGTGGTCTCTTTTCCTGATCTATGGAACTGGGTCTCTTCTAAAATTTTGATTTTTAGGATGAAAATAGTTTTTCTCCCTAATGGCAGGCTTGTTCTCCACAGACATCCTTTCCATGAGTCTTTCCATAGTCTTCATCATCAAGTCAAATTTTCCATCTGATGATTGAGATGTAGATGGATGTGCTTCCACTTGGGGTTTCTTCCCATTTCTATCAAAATTATGTTTGATCTTCTCTGATGCCATCAGATTTACTTCGACTTCAATCACGTCGCTCATCATATCATCTAATGTATTAGATATTCTTTCTCTTAACAGCAAGGAAAATTCACTATCAAAAGAATCATCATATTGAAGTTGGGTAGCTCAGGGAGGAGGTTTGACTTCTGTGTAAATTGAATTATAAACTTTCATGAATCTGGTCAAGAAATCTTACATTGTTTCATTTGATGATCTTTTTATATTATTGTACTCAGTTACTAAATGAAGAGGATTATTTTTATCACCCCATTTGGCAAGAAACGGTGTTTCAAAAGATGTAAAATCAAGGATACTCATTGCTGGAATGGCTTTGAACCATTTTCTGACCTCCCCTGAGAGACTCTGCACAAAAAAACTCATTTTTTCATCCTCATGATCTACCTCTTCTAGGTCAAAAAAATCATTAAACCAAACTAAGTGTTTTTGGGTTGAAGCATTTCCTTTAGCATCATATAATTTAATTCTTTGATTATAATTCTGAGGCAAATCATGTAATTAGGTCAGCAAGGAGAGAGGAGCGAACCTGGCGGCCATGACTCTAGGAGGGATTTGAACTAGCTAGATGGTATGAGTGGGGATTACAGCAGTTCGTAGGGGGTTGGTTGGTATCAAAGACTAGAACTTTTTCTCATAAAAAATGATTTTATTCAAATAGGATTATGATCTGGTCCTAAATAGAGTTTCTTCAAATAGTAAATCAAAGTCAAGGTCATCAATGCCTTTTACTATGTCTTTAGCTAAATATAGGTTCCTATCCATGTAACATAAAGGGTCCTCTGTCATTTCGTTTCCTTTGCACATAATTTTTTCAGGATCAGATACAGATGTTGTAGGCTCTGGATTAGGGTTCGCTCTAATGTAAACTTTATTAGGAGCCGAGATTTCTGATTTTAACTACTCTACACTACTGATTTTATTCAATGAAGTCGCTAGGGTAAAATAAGTTTCAACCAATATAGGTGTTTGATATGTTGTTACCCTTAGGAATCAAATTTACGGCTTTAGTCGTTTTCCCAGGGAAATTTTTCAATTTCATTCCCGGCAATGATGCCAAGATGTTAGCACTTGGTAAATTGTTGGGATGAAGAGAAACTCACTACCAAGGTAACCTACAAACCAACTTTAAGACTAGAAACTATCCTTTCCAATATAGAGAGGGCTCTCTCTGAGACCTAATCTCTGATAGATAATAACTTTGTATTATCGGCTAGATTTATATGTTTGAGAAGTGTTTTCTGGTTTTGCTGGCAAGGAAATACAGAACTTTGGGATATGGATTCAACCCCCTGAAATGAGATAAATCAATGACTGGTAAGGGAATCTTTGAGAGGATAAAGGCTAAATAGGAAATGGTCTTTCAGTTTTAATGTCGTTGTGTATGGAGGAAGAAAGGGGGACATAAAGCAAATCAAAGCACCATTAAAGATGAATTCTAACTTACTTAGAAGAAAACGACAGAGTTTAAATGGTTGATTCTAAACACCACGCCATGATTTTTAAACTCGTTAAATGTTCCAAATTAAACAAAGGGAACATACATGAATTTACAGAAAACAGGAAGTACATGCATAGATAGGATCACAATACATCAAACCACCACCATTAGAATCGTTTCATCAAAGCTTCAGGACC
>JASDQU010948775.1:10440-32649 GCA_032191745.1 Picea mariana
CCAACTGATCAGGATGCACCCACACCCTTATTTACCAACACCAACTGGTAGGAGGATACAACCCCCTGTTTAGTTAGCTACAACTGATAGGGAAGCACCAACTCCCTCTGCAGACACCAACCTGCCCTTGCACCACCCAACCACCCTTGATTTTATGAATCTAGAAAAACTTATATATCAAGTCTTTTACTCGATCTCTCTATGCTTCTCTGATTTAATATATTCTCTGATTCAGACTGCAGAGACACTTTTCTTCTCAACACTCTTCCTTGTTTATATATTCTTCAAAATAATGTGAGAGTGATACACTATGTCCCTTGGTTTTGAACCATCACACCTCTTTGTTTAACTTAACCATAATCACTAATTATTATTTTTACTATGAAGGATTTTCATAAATTGATAACATATGGATCAATTTCATCCTTTAAACTCGATCCTGAATCTCTGTTATTTTCACAGAAACCAAATTCTGTGTAGGCGCTTCCTTCAAACCATTACATGTGACCGAGTGTTACATAACCACGGGCTTACCAATTACAATGATGTATTATATTTTCATTTAAATATCTTATATCATATGACCAAAAAAGGTGACCAGACACTATCCCAAACGAGTGCTTGAGCACTTATCAATTTCAACGGGCAGGATTCAATCTTCTGATGAGATGAATGGATGATGGAATTTCTCCCTTCGGAACTTCAGGTTTTCAACTTTTCAAATCTTCCAATCAGATCAGACGGTTTATTTCATGGAAACAAATCAATGGTCAGATTTGATCCTTACACTCATCATTTCATTATTTAATCTGATGGCTAGGACTTGATCAAGAATCGTGATGGATGGCCACCTTTTACTACGAGACTTTGGCTATTTCAACTTACGCTATCCTTCCACTATAGTAGATCGACAGATGAGAATGCTCCCAAAGTGTTTCTTTAGATCGGACGAACCATGTCTACTTTGGGATTTCGTCCTTCGGGACTTCATAGATTTTGTCATTTGCTAGTGGTGAAACTCTCGAAGTAATTGTTCCAAAGTGACGTAACTTATTTACGTCACATGTTGACATGGAATGAGCCAATTTCCTCTTGACACATGCCATCATATGATTATTCCATGTGTACTTGCTGACGTGGTCTTCTGCCACACATCCTTGTTGACGTGATCTGTCATATGTCTTTGCTGACGTAGATATCCCACATGTCCTTGCTGATGTGGTCTGCCACATGTCCTCTTGAATCAGATAGTTGAGGCTTACTTTGAATGATCCGACAATCGAGAATTTATTTCGGCTCTCTGGTTCTCTGGGATTCGGGAATTTCAAGTCTCAAACTTAAAATTTTGAAGTGATATTTTTCTGAAGATTAGCCTCCTTACATATTTAGAATGAATTGACGACTGACGGGTATTCGGATAATGGATAATTCAACCTTTCTTCTTATCCTTTCCTTCCACTTAATTTTAATCCGATGACTGATGTGAATTCAGATAATCGAATTCTCAACTCTTGCTTTGCTTATCCTATCCTTCCATTTTAAAGTGATCCAACGGTTATGAAGACTCTTGAAGCAGATCCATGATCAAGGATGGTTGCGGAACCACAACTTGTGAGTGATTTAACTTGTCACTAAAACTCTACAATTTGAATTTGTGTGTTGTTGGTGAGTCAACCACAATTGTTGATCTTTGAGGCTATAAGATCTGTCTGTCCTGACTAATTGCGGGATTGGAAATATCATGATTTTTAATTCTCCTTTCAATCTCCGCAATCCATCCCTGTCGTTGATCTAGCGATTGCACATCCAACGGTCATGACTAAATCCAACTTAATCTTATCATTTGTTGGATCAACCACAATCGTCGATATTTGAGTTTATGAGATCTGACGATCTAGACCAATTGCGGGATTGTAACTAGCGAGTAGTTTAATTCTTCTTTCGATCTCTGGAATTCATCCCTGCCATTGATATGGCGATTGCGCATCAATAGTCTTGATTTGATCTGATTTTCATCGCGCCATACCTACTAAGTTTCAACGCGCCATCTTTTCTGAGATTTGATATTCATTCGTTAACTCTCCTGATATTTAATCTCTGCATATCGTCCAACTGTTAGACATCAGTCATTATATACTATTGACTATTCCTCCAACGATTCTTCTAAAATTCATTGCACCATCTCTTCTGAGCTTTGATCTTCATTCAATAACCCTCCTAAGATTTTACCTCAACTTATCATCACATCAATGATATCGACTGTTGACATCAATGACAATACGACAATGACACTATGTCCAACACAATTGTGATACAATCAACCATAGAGATATGGAAAGGTCTCCCCAGTATGGTCACCAAATAAATGTTGAGGAAAATTTACGAGGAACCTTGCTCAAGCATTTTCAGATCTTGTTGGGCTAAGGCAAGATAGTTGGGAATGTTACCTAGGGTTTATAGCCTTAAAAAAAATCACTTAATCCAAAGGTATTAAGTATGAGGGACCAAGGTTGGTTTTATATATTATATGTAATTGTGCAAAAGAAAGATAAAGAAACAATAAATTACATAAGTGTGTACATGGATAAGAGACAAGGATAAAGGTAAAATATGAAAAACATCATCAATATATACATGTGAGACTGAAATCATAAATATGATTTTTATATTGATTTCATTATGAGATACAAAGTTGAATTCTCTTTAAAAACTCCTGCGAGGGTAGGGACCAAAGTTAGATTTAGAAGCCTCCGATGGGCACCATACAAAAAGAATCCGACAACAAAAGAAAACTGAAGCTAAAGATATGGATCAACTTACCACACAGTGCTGTCACTTGACTCTGCAAAACATTCTTTATTAGTCATGAAATTTAATCTATAAACAAACAAGAACACACAGACTGCCAAAGATAAATCATACACCTTTAAGGACAAGCTCCTTGGAAATTATGATTCAGTTTTGAATCATGTTTCCTTCAATAATACCCTGCTGTCATCAAGATGGTTAAGCCTTCTAGTAAACACAGAATGAATGAAGAATGGAAGTATCTCACAAATACATAGCAAACCTTATAGAAGAAGTTCTCCGTCTATTCTCTCTTACTCCTTTGTCTCTTCATTTGATTGAGCTTTTTTTCTTTGCCAATAAGTTATGGTAGTTCAACTACTTCCCTTTTTATAAGCTTAATTAGCTTAGCTAATTTGTTGAGATAAATAAATAATAATACATAAATATGGGTCTATTTAAATCATAACTAAATAGGTGGGACCCCATGTCACTCCATTTTCATATTTTAAATGATTGTCAAAACATGAAACATAATACCCCAAAAAATTAACTCAAGTATTCTCCTTGTAACTCCCATCCTCATAAATAGTCAAAATATTTTAAGATCAAAATAAAACATGACTATAGCAAAAAATAGATTCATACTCATGTTGTCCCAAAACATCCTCTCTAAATATGTCCTTGCTATCCAAAACATTTTTTATCACACCAATAAGATTTGTATTCAAAAGAAAATCATTAAAAATCACTAAAAACCATATTTGTTGTGTGAGGAATTTTGCCTCTTTTCATTGTTGCCTTATTTTGATTCCATTTCTGACTTTTTCTGTGCAACAATATTTAGCGGATTAGGACCTTGTGGGTGGATCTCACTGATGACATGGGGGAAACTATCTTTGAGGTGAAGATGGGAAGACACAAATTCAAAGGAATCTTTGGAGGACTTGGAGGGATTGGCCACTCCTTTTCCCTCATCTAGATTTGGATTGGGAACATAAGTTTTTAGCCTTTTTCCAGCATGAGAGGATTGTACTGGTGAGGTAGATGATCAACTTGGGAATTTGGGTTGATTGGCGGTGGAGGAAGGGGTAATGGAAATGACACAGTAGGCCAACCATGGTGATGAGCTACAGGTTGATAAACAATTTCTTGCCAGCCATCATTGGCAGGTGGTTCTGGTTGTATAGACACATGAGGGGGGACATGGATACCAAATTTTGACCTGGATGGAAAGGATGCCTCTCAAGTATAGGTTGTATAATTCTTTTTACAACTATATTTAAAAACCCATCTTGGAAAATTTGATTTAGTTCTTGCGGATCAAATTAAAAATGTATCGAAAATCGTGGCCTTCTATGGCCTCTTTGCCAATTATTTCATCTACCTCTATTTGCACCCCTTCCATTGCCGCCTCTACTAAAGAAAATCATCCCAAAGAAATATTCCAATCATGTTATGAAAAAATCTTAGCAATCCATGCATCAATACTCTACCTAAATAAAATCAAAAGGTTGGCTATATCATTCATAACAGAATCACATGCAATCTATCCATCCATCCATCATACCTTTAAATTCAATAATCAATTTCCATTTGAATAGGTAGTGATAGGGCTATTGGGAAGATTGGGGGATTTGTAATGAGAGAAAAGTGGCAGCATGGACGAGAAGCAACCAATGGATATTGTTCAAGCAAAAGCAGAGACAACTTCTTTATTAAAACAATGTCTCCATATCCAAACTTCCAACACCAGTTGTCTTCCCCCCCCCTTTTTTTTAAAATGTATTTTGGAAGGTGGTGGGATTTTTAATGAGAATAAAGTGAGATAATGAATGGGAATGAGACAATTACTATTCTATTACATGAATATGATTTATTGACTTTTAAAATTGATATTGTTATTATTTTCCAAAAACCTTTTCTATAAATAATTAAAATCCAAGACATGACAATTTCTATAGTGCTCAATATAAAACCCAAGGAAAATTTCAAGACTGTCAAACTTTACAATTTCCATTTTCCACTTTTCCTTTTTCCATAGATATCCATTTAAACTAGCATAACGTTTTATAGTAGACTATTTACAAAGTCAATTGAAAACAATTATAACTAGATTGCCTCAAGCCAACATGTGAGGTTGATAAAACAACCATAAATCCATCGACCCTTCATCATATAAAACTTATATCACAAACCCAATAATTGTTGCATAAACAAACTGGGTTCGAAACCCCATTGTGAAGCTGGCTGTCATTGTTTTTTCCAGAAACCATATAACTTCAAAATTGACATTACCCTCATAGATAAATAAGTAACAAACGAGCCAAGAATTCACATATATAACCAATCTTTTCCACTATTGGGTCAACACCATAACAAGTATCAAAACCCGAGTTCGAGTTTACTAACAATCCATATGTCGGATAAAAAAGTTTGGTCTGGGAAGACATAAGGGATAAATATTAATAAGGGGTTTGCAAAGCAAAACAAAACCATTTCTTTCCACAACGAAACTTTCTACAAACATCCCAAGGTGGCCGTAAGGAAAATACACAGGTCTCACATATATTCATGAATAGTGGAATGATAATTCGAAAGTGCTACAAGTCTTCCAAGGACTAGGTGGAGTGTAATGTTCCTGACTTGGCTAGTATGGGAAATAATGATAATCTGATATGTCTAATGTAGGTAATTCATTGTTACAACATATAAATGATCATACAGATAGTAAATGAGACAAACGACTACAAATCTTATATTATGGTATCTTTGTGAGTACAATGCTGAATGCGACTGAGTAAAATAAATCACTCGGCTAGATCAAATGACAAAAGGATATTACTCAGAATACAATAACAACTAAAACAATAATATCCGATACTAGAAGGATGCGATGGAATGCAATGGATGAGATAAATATTTGCTACAAGCTACTATAGCTCTGATCCAGGTGGATATTGGTGGACACCCTCCTATTCCACTTGGACCCCCACCATTGTTTCTTTCAATTTTTCAGTTTCCTTAATTGTAGCACAATTTACTATTTTTGGCAATTTTTCGGGTCCTGAACTTCCAGAGTCGTTTTGAGGCCCTAATCGACGTTTTTTTGGGAATATACTAATGTGAATATTTTTTTCCAACAATTGTATTCCTCAAATAGATCTTTCTAACGATGTATCATATGCGTCAAACAAAGATAGTATGCCAAAGTTATGACCCCGAGAAATTGATGTACCAATTTACCCTGACGGGGCCAATATTCTAGCGTTTCATCTCTCAGGGTTAGGTTTTCTGGATGTTTAGGGTTTCCATTGTTGCTAAATAGTAGATAGGCCTTCGAGACTCATTAAACACATAGTTCAAAGGCCTGTAGCTGCCACATATCTTCTCAGAGATAAGCTACAAGCGCCCTAGCTAGTTTATTTCTATTCTGTTTGTAAACAAATTTCAACTCTTTGATATTAACGAAATGAAGTGTTATTTCCATTGCATCTTTGTATTCATGGTTATTTGTGTATTCTTTTGCATTCCTACATAAATCCAGATCATTGGTATCAAAGCGGTCTTCTGTTTCTCAATTCTTCTTTTCATTTCCCCAACAAGGTTGGGGTATAAAAAGTTAGGGCTCGATCTGGTTCAACCTTTGCAAGATCAGCCTCACAAACCCTGACGACCGCCCATGGGGGATGAAAAGAAATAAGACGGAGCAGGAGATTCTATCAAAATATTTCTCAAGGAGGCCCTTGAAAAACAAAGGAACACGATGATGGATAAATTTTCCCACATCCTTCAATGATTTCCCACTGGCGGTGCATCTGCATTCAACAACCACTCTGGAGGCACAACCCCTTTTAAGGTACAAGTAAAATTTGACATTCCCATATTTGATGGTCAAATAGATGCAGACACCATAGATAGATGGTTTAATCTATTAGAAGGATATTTTGTGGTTCATGACTTTTCCGACCGGGAGAAGATTATTTTTTCACTGCTCAAAGTCGCCCCCCATGTCAAGGAATGGTGGGAAACCTACTGTGATAAAAAGGACGAGGAGGAACCATCCCTATTCTTGGTCGTACCCACTTAGAATTATTTCTAAGACGCCATCAAGGAACAATATTATCCTGTGGGGAGCTATGAGGACAAGTACATACAATGGACTACGTTGTAGCAACAAAGAGATCAAGATGTGCATGAGCCGACGAATCTAATCCATACCCTGCGCAAAAAGTTGGGTATCAAAGATTCGAAGAAACATTTGGTGTTGAAGTACCACATTTGTCTACAAAGATACATTCAGGAGGAAATGGAGTTCTTTGACATCTCCTCACTTGGTACGACATACCGATATGCTGCCAATATTGAGAAGAAATTAAAACAGAAGAAGTGAGACTTTGGATCTGTGAATCAAAAGCAAGCGAAAGGTGCCCCCAAACCATAGAACAAAGGGAAAATCCAAGGCATGGTGGCTCAAGAAAACCTGCCAAATCCACAAGCAAAGAAAAACATCGTGAATCCAAAGAAGGACATGGGAAAGTGGTGTGAGTTCCATAAGAGCTCCACTCACAACACAAGTGAGTGTCGGGCCAAATAGTCACTAGTTGCCGAGATGAGGGCTTCTGAATCAGATGCCTGCTCTGAAACTCAATCAGAACCCAAGAAGGGGAATGCTAGAGGGAAGCATATTATAAATGTGGAGCCCAGTGCCACCGTTTCCACCACGAAGATCCAAAAGGAATAACCAGAATATTGGGAGGAGGAGGAGCGTCTCTTCCACTCCCAGATGTGGGTAAAAGGTTCCCCGCTACAGTTCATTGTCGACAATGGGATCCAAAAGAACCTCATTTCAACATAGGTCATGAAGTGGTTGGGATTTCTGACCACAACACACCCACGACCATACACCATCAGGTGGCTTCACCAAGGATGGGATCTCCGTGTCAGCCAACAATGTCGCCTTCCCTACAACATCAAGCCCTTCACCGATGAGGTATTATGTGACATTGCTCCTCTTGATGTTTGTGATGTGTTATTAGGCCAACCATACTTGTGGAAGCGACATGCTGTGTATGAGTCCCGACCTCACATTGTTATTGTTACCTTGAAAAATAAGTTGTATAGGATACTAGAGGTACCACCACCTGTCACTATCTCTTTGGTTACTGCAAAACAATGCAGTAAGCTCATTTCCAAAACTGGGAAATTTGTTTTCCTAATGATCCACCCTCAGGGAAAGAAGAAGTCTGTGGCCACAACCTCCAGACAAGGCTCCTCTGCACGACAACAATGAATGGACAAGGTCGTGGAAGAGTACCGAGACATCTTCACCTCACCCGCAGGGGTGCCTCTGCACTGTCAGGTCAAGAACCCAATTGATATGACCCCAGGTGTGTCATTTCCCAATGGACCGATATATCACTGCTCTATTATGGAGAATGATGAAATCAAGTGACATATTCAGGAGATTCTATAGAAAGGTCACATTCGACCAAGTTCATCGCCCTGTGGGAGCCCGATCGTGTTGGTGCAGAAGAAGGATGGGACTTGGATACTCTATATTGACTATCAGGCACTAAACAATATCACCATCCATAGTAGGTACTTGATCCCATGGATTTATGACCTTATAGACCAACTCAAAGGGGAGAAATATTTAAGAAATATCGACTTGAAGTCTGGGTATCACCAGGTACCAATCGAACCATCTGATGTGCGGAAGACTGCCTTCAAATCCAAGGAGGGCCTTTTCAAATGGCTGGTCATGCCTTTCGGGTTGAAGAATGCTCTCACAATATTCATGAGGCTGATGGACAAAAGTTTGCAACCATTCACCAACTCATTTGTAGTAGTGTACTTGGATGACATCCTAATCTTCAGCCAAACTTGGGAAGAGCACCTCCACCACATCTGACAGGTTCTCCAAACACTGTGGAAACACAAGCTATGTGCTAATTTGGAGAAGTACACTTTCGGCATGACCCAGGTTCATTATCTGGGATACATTATTGATGAGCGTGGGGTGCATGTGGATCCAACCAATATCCAAGTCATCTGGGATTGGCCAGCCCCAACCACTCTAACAAAGCTTCGCAACTTTCCGGGTCTTGCTAATTTTTACCACAGGTTCATGTTGGGATTCTCTCATATCACTTGGCCCTTGAGTCAAGTCACCAAGGGAGGAGCAAAAGCAAATTTATTTTGGTCGAAATCTCAACAAAAGGCATTTGCATAATTGAAACATTGTGTCTATTGCGCCCCAGTGCTCACAATACCATACTTGCAACAACCATTTGAGATCGAGACAAATGCCTCTGATTATGCTATTAGAGGAGTTCTTACTCAACAGGGGCATCCAATGGCATATCACAGTGTGACACTGTCTAAAACATTCTGAAAGTATCCCACTTATGACAAAGAAATGTATTCCATTGTGTAGGATTGTCGACAGTGGAAGCATTACATTTTGGGGAAGGAAACGATCATCCACACAGACCACCAACCCCTGTAGTTCATACATACATAAGGGAAGTTGCAGAACGATCGCCATTAGAAGTGGTCCACATATCTGCAACAGTTTCATTTGAAAATAAAATACAAGAAGGGAAACACCAATAATGTTGCAGATTGCCTCAACCGACCACCAATCGTGGTGATAACCACCGTTCTCAACTCTTGTGGGCATGAGACTTCTGATTGGCTGCTTCTCTACAAGAGCGATCCAAATTTTGGCCACACATACAAAACTCTCTTGGAGGGTAATTGAGTTCCAAATTTTCACCTCCAGGATGCACTACTAGGTCACCTGGGACACCTTTGTGTTCCTTCAAGCAAGAGTGCCAAGATGATTTGGGAAGCACACTATAGTCGGGTCGAGAAAATAATGGAATTACTGCAAAAGTATTTCTATTGGCCAAACCTTCGACATGATGTCAAGAAGTACATCAGATCCTGCACTGCCTACGCCATTTCCAAACCAACCATTAAGATGAAAGGCCTCTATACTCCGATGCCTACCCCTAATCGACCTTGGGAATCCATCTCCATGGATTACATGTTGGGCCTTATTTCTACTAAGAATGGCAATGACTGTGTTTTCATGGTTGTTGATAGATTCTCGAAGATGGCCATTATGGCGGCCTACAAGACAAATATCACAGCAGAATCGACTGCTAAAGTCTTCTTTGATTGAGTGTGGGTACACTTTGGGATCCCACATTCTGTCATATCGGATCAGGATAGTAGGTTCCTCAGTACATTTTGGTCTAGCCTCTGGTCAATGCTAGACACCAAGTCCACAACTTTCCATCCCCAAATTGATGGCCATACAAAGGTCATCAACAGGATGATCGCACAGATTTTTCGCATGTACAAATCAAAGCATGCACGCACATGGGATGAGAGCCTCCCCTATGTACAACATAGCTATAATAGAGCCCTCCATAGCTCAAATGATCACATCCCCTTTCAGGTGGGCTTGGGATTCCAGCCACTATGTCACATTGACATAGCCATACCATTTGCAGCTACTTAGGATGATTCAACTCATGTCCAGTTTGAAGCCGCCAAGGCAAACAACTTCATTGAGTGCATTCAACACATTCGCCAATAGGTTCATGACATATTGGATAGAGCCAATGCTAAGTACAAGAAGCGACATGATCAACATCAGGTGCAACACAACTTCCAGGTGGGCGACAAAGTGTGGCTACATTTGCAGAAGGATATCCTCATTGGACCCCAACGCAAGCTTCTCTCGCTCCGATATGGGCCATACACCATCACCAAGGCTATAGGGGACAATTCCTTCGAGCTCAGTATCCCACCATTCCTTGGTCTGCACCCAATGCTCAATGTGGACCTCCTTTGACCTTACTTTCCACCTCTACTGGACACATCCGACATGGAAGAACAACTCACACCAACAGAGTTAAACCCAAACTTTATGGAACAAGCCACAACTAATCAGATTATGGACACACAGATCAAGAACACCCACCAATAGAGGATCCAACTATATCGAGTTGTCAAAGCAAGCCAACTCCTTCACTAGGGCAAGTAGCTCACCAGGGACCAAGTTCAGTAGAAGTTTCCTCATCTCATGGAGGAATTCACTGTAATGGGGACCATTGCTTCCTAAGGGGGGAGGAATGATCCAGGTGGATATTGGTGGCCACCCACCTATTCCACTTGGACCCCCACCATTGTTTCTTTCAATTTTTTAGTTTCCTTAATTGTAGCACAATTTACTATTTTTGGCAGTTTTTTGGTTCTGAACTTCCGGGGCCGTTTTGAGGCCCTAAACGACATTTTTTGGGCGTCTACCAATAATGATATATTTTGCCAACAATTGTAGTCCTCAGATAGATCTTTATAACGATGTATCATATGCGTCAAACGAAGGTAGTATGCCAAAGTTACGACCCTGGGAAATTGATGTACCAATTTACCTTGACGTGGCCCATATTTTGGCGTTTCATCTCCTAGGGTTAGATTTTCTGGATGTTTAGGGTTTCCATTTTTTCTCAATAATAGATAGGCCTTTGAGCCTCATTAAAAAACAGATTTCAGAGGCCTATAACTGCCACATCTCTTCTCAGAGATAAGCTACCAACGCCCTAGCTAGTTTATTTCTATTCTATCTGTAAACAAATTTCAGTTCTTTGATATTAATGAAATGAAGTGTTATTTTCGCTACATCTTTGTATTCATGGTTATTTGTGTATTCTATTGCGTTCCTGCATAAATCCGGATCAAGCTCATACAACAAATGCTGCAAGTCTGGAAAGTTCTCCCTGGTGGATAAACCTCTTGGAATTGCCAAGAAACTATCCCAAATAGTGCACCCTGCTCTACCTCTTAATCCTGGTGATTGTCCAAACCTCTAATGGTGTGTTTGGACCCATGATGGATCCCCCTGGGAGAAATGTGCCCCTCTGCTTATGGAAAAATGCACCTTGGTGATTCCACCATGGGAATCAGCTGGTAAGTGTCTCAAACTGATCACTCTGATCTACTATGAAATGGGTCGGAAGGGTTTCCCTAGATATGATCTGATGATCACTCGAGAACCTCGAATGTGCCCTCCCCAAGTGTCATACTCCCAATGTCCAAAAAATGCACCCCTGATGAGTCCTCCATCGGAATCTGATGAGAAACTAAAAAAAATATGCCTATGTCCTGCCTCTCAAATGGGTTAGAGGGGAGTCTATGAATTCCCCTGAATGGGACACGTCAATCCACTAAACCTCCTAAGAAGTTATGCCCTCTCCCTGAACAAGTGCACCTCTGTTGCTGAATCCTATATAAATGATGCTTAAGATTGATGGGAGACCTGTGTGATATCCCTGGTGACTAGGGTGTGTATCTGAACATCAAAATAAACCACTGGTGTATTCCTCCTAGAATCCACTGAGCTACCTCTCCTGAGATGCGCCATTCTCCTCAATGACAAGTCAAAATCAACATAATGCTCAATTAGGTCGTAGTAGCTTCTCTTATAGCTGCCCAAAACCCTAATTCATTGTTGACTTCTAATTTTAGCTCATATGTTCTATTTTTAGCTCAATTTGGCTTAAAAGCACTTTTAGCCACTTTTAGCTCAATGTCACTTTCCGATTATAACACTTTTGACTAGAATGACCTCTAGTAACATTGTTTACCCCTTTCTGGCCCTGGCTATAGTCTAACTGGGTTGTTTAGACCATTAATCCTCCTCTTTGGAGATCCTATTTGGAAAGGGACATTACACTCCTCCTTTCCCAAAATTGCTTGTCCTCAAGCAATACCAATCAAGGGTGTTGCAACACTTTCTCGCTCTCCCAAGTAGCATCCTCTACTGGAAGCCCTCTCCATATGATAAAACACTCTCGATGACCCTAGTCCTCAGTTTCTTCTCTCGAAACTCCAGTACCTTCATCATAACCAAATCCAATGGCCCCTCCTCTTCCAATGGGGGAAGCTCCTCTGATGTGCAGATGAATTTTCCCACTTCCTTCTTGAGGCAAGATATGTGGAACACATTACGAATCTTTCTCCCCTATGGAATCTCTAGCTCATAGAAAACCTTTCCTACCCAGCACATGATCCTGTAAAGTCCATAAAATCTTGGCTTGAGCTTCGTAGCCCCACTCTTCTTTAGAGATGACTGTCTGTAAGGTTGGAGTCTCAAGAAAACCAAATCCCCAACCTCAAAGTTGCGCTCCATCATGTGCATGTCCGCACTAATCTTCTATCGATTATATGATGTCTGTAGGTTCTCTTTTAACAATTTGAGAATATCTTGAGTCTCTGTGATCCAATCCTTGGCCTTGGTAGATATGCTTTCCCTGAAAACCAAGTCTATCAAAGTTGGAGCATCATACACGTACAATGCTTGAAATGGTGTCATACCAATGAAAATGTGGAAAGTGGTGTTGTAACAATGCTCTCCTAAATGCAACCACTTGACCCATGTTCTCTGTTGTCCAGCCACATAGTTCCTCAAATACCCTTCAACACACTTGTTGAAAATCTTGGTCTTCCCATCTGTATGAGGGTGATAGTTGGTGTTGGGTGTCAAATTAGTCCCCACCAATGTAAAACACTCCCTCCAGAAAGTCCCAATAAATCGACTGTCCCTATCACTGATGATGATCCTCGATAACCCATGAAGTCTGAAGACCTCTCTAATGAATAAATCGGCTACCTGAACTGCATTGTACTCTATCGGTATGGCATATATGTGAGAAAACTTGGTCAATATATCGGCCAATACATAGATGCAGTCCTTACCTTGGACCTTGGGTAGGCCTATGATGAAGTCCATCGATATGCTCTCCCATTTCTTCTCTGGAATGGGAATTGGTTGAAGTATCCCTGCTGGAAGTGTATGCTTTGAATTGTTCTACTAACAAGTCACACACTCATTGATTTATCACATAACATCCTGTTTGAGGCCCTTCCATGAAAACCTGTCTCTAATCTTCCAGTAAGTTTTGAAAAAACCCTGATGGCCTGCTAGTGGTGAATCATGAACTGTTGCAAGGATATTCTTCTTGAGCCCTGAATTTGGTACCAAGTAGAATCTGTCCTTGTATAATATGACATCGTCAATGACCCTATACCTATCATCCTAAATCTGTCCATATAGAATCTCGCAAGAGAATTGGTTCTTGGAATATTCCACTAACAAGTGGAATTTCCAATTCGCTGAAATCTCCATCAAATAACATGTCGCAGGTGTCCTAGATAGCACATCAGACACAATGTTCTTGTTCCCCTTGACATTCTCTATGTCGAAGTTGAATTCCTATACCTTCATCACCCATTTCTGTTGGTTCTCACTGAGGTCCTTCTTCTCAAGGAAATAATTCAAGCTGTTGTGATCTGTTTTGACCACAAATTTGTTGCCCACCAAATATTGTCTAAATTTGGTCAAGGCATGTATGATTGCCAGTATTTCCTTGTTATATATGCAGTACAACCTCTTGGGATGACTAAGCTTCCTTCTCTCAAATACAATGGGGTGTCCTCCCTACATCAAATCTGCCTCGATACCCTTGCCAGATGCATCACACTTTAATACAAATGGCAGAGTGAAGTCTGGTAATGCTAACACTAGACATGTTCCCATGCCTTCCTTCATGTGATCAAAGGATTTCTGTGACTCATCGGTCTAGATGAAACCCCATGCTTGGTGAGATTCATCAGTGGTGATCTAAGCTAATAAAAATCCCTGACAAACTTCCTGTAATAGCTGCACAACCTAAAGAAGCTCCTCAACTCTGTCACATTCCTGGGCGTTGGCCAATCCAGAATGGCCCTGATCTTTTCTTGGTGTACTTGTACCCCCTGTACACTGATGATGTGTCACAAGTAAAGTAGCTCTGTCATACTAAACTCACACTTGGACTCTTTGGTGTATAGTGACTGCGCCTCCATGATGCTCAATACCTCATCCAAATGACTCATATGCTCCTGCTTGTTGCAGACCAAGATGTCATCGAAGAAAACCAAGACTGATTTCCTCAACTGATCCTTGATTATGTGGTTCATGCAAGAATGAAATGTAGTTGATGCATTGGTTAGACCAAATGGAATAACCAGAAACTCGAAATGACCAAAGTGACATCGAAATTCCATCTTCTCTATGTCGTGCTCTTGGATGTTGATCTGATGATACCTAAAGCATAGATCAATCTTTGAGAAGAAAAATTCCCCATGCATTTCATTCATCAACTCGTCAATGTGAGGGATAGGATACTGGTTCTTGATGTTTTTCTTGTTCAAGGACCGATAATCAATGCAAATCCTCATGGTACCATCCTTCTTCAGTACTAATACAACTAAAGAAGCGAATGGGATGCTGCTAGGTCTGATGTGTCCCATCGATAACAATTTCTTAATTTCTTTCTCTATCTCATCCTTGAACCTCCTAGGATGAATATAGGGTGGTGTGATCATAGGTTTGGCCCCCTTTCTCCAACTCAATGGTGTGCTCAAACCCCTTATCAAGTGGTCTCCCTGGTGGAATCGACCCAAAAACCTATTGATGTCATCCCAACAAGTTCTCGATCTCTGTCTAATGCTGATGTCGACCCTCTGAATCCTTATGCATAGTGATTAAGCACTTTGCGACATATATAAATCCCCATGTCTGAATATCCTCTCCATCCTCTTGGCTGAAACTATCTTTTACACTCCTATCGACATGCCCCTTAGAACAACCCTCTTCCTATCATTGTCTCTGAACCCCATCTCCAAGATTTGGTAGTTGGTGGTGATTTTTCCCAAGGTGATCATCCACTGGACTCCCAATACCACATCTATTTCAAATAGGTCAAACAAATAAAATGTGTCTCTCACTGTGTAGATGCCTAACTTTATCTCGAAGTCCAAAAGTTTGTCTAGACACTCCACTGTATGGCCATCTTCTACTGCAACATGAAACCCCTCAATATCCTCTGTCCAAAGTGATAGCCTCAATACTAATGAGGAATTAATGAAGTTGTGGGTGGCCCCACCATCTATCAGGGTGATTGCACGTTGTTCTTGAATAGTCCCTCTGATCTGGAGGGTATCATACCTCGGAACACCAGAAGGGGTTGCTATGACTCCTCCCTTTGCTGGTTTCCGTCTATTAGCCTGCTCATGAGGCTGTGGCACTACCGGTGGGTGAGTCTCTATTGGTATCGATGGAGTTTGATCCTTTGCCTGTGTTGGATCCTCCTCTGAGCTAGTGGATCCACTGTCATGCTCCTCCTTGTCATTGTCCACACTGTCTGCTGCCACCTTTATATAATGAATCTCTCCCTTTCCCATGCACATGTGGCCTGGGACCCAAGGGTCTTTGCAGGTGAAGCAAAGTTTTTTCCTCATAATATATTTCCTTGTCTCATCATCCAACTTCTCCTTGCCATTCCATTCTATTTGGAATGGATTCATGTCTTGGTCCCTCTATGGTATGAAGGGTTTGGAAAAGGGTTTCGTCTTTGGTGTCGAGTCTGCCAAATCTCAAGTGCGTACGATGGAATCCGACAAAGTGTGAGGCATGTATTCCTTCACCCATCCTCTCAAGGGTTCTGTGAGCCGCTCTTTCAACAACATGGTCAAACCGGTCTCAGATATATCTGTCACCACCACTTCCACCCTCTGAAACTCTGTGATGAATCCCTCTATTGTTCTAGTTTGTCTCAATTGGGCTAGATCCCTGAAATGGATCTCTAGATCAATCCTATCAAACCTGTCCATGAGTATCTCTGTGAACTCCCTGTAGGAGGTGATGTGACTGTGTCCCAATGTCACCAGTCCATGATGCCACCACTCGTGTGCCTCACCCTCCAAGTTTAGGGTAGAAAATTTGATGTCTTATGTCTTGGTCATCTGGTTGAGCTTATAGTACATGTTTAGCTTTTGTACCCAAGCTCTGGCTATGCATTTGGATGATTTTTAAAAAGAAGGTATAGTGAGTTTACCAACTTTTTGAATGAAATAAATGTTATGTACTTGCTACTACTGATGTCATCCTCTCTGAGGCTCTCTAGGGCGGTTCTTGAGTCTGAGTCTACAATACTCGACCAAGGTCATGTCCTGATGGAATTCACGACCCAATGCTGCATACTCTTTCATGTACTCTACAATGTCCTCCGCCTGAGTGGGAAACCTCTATGCTATCAGATCCTGTGTTGTTGCTGGGGTTTCCCTATTGAAACTAGGGAACAATCACTCCTCCATCACATCCTCCATCTCCTGGGGGTTCGTCTGGCATTACCTCCAATGACCTATACACGATGTCATCCGGTTGTGGTACAATGCCCGTCTTTCGAAAGAGGTATATGTGCAAGTAGGTGTCTGGGGTCTACTTCCTACCCCTGAGTTCCCCTGTGCTACATGTGGGGCTTATGTGCCTAGGGTGCCCACTATAGCCAATCTATCAACCATCTGTGCCAAAGACTGATTCATGGCCTGTTGACTGACTACCAGATTTTTGAGTACCTACATGAAGGTTGCCTCTAGTTCCATGGGGGCCTTACCACTGTCCTATGGTATCTCATATATGTCCCCTAACATCCTCTCTGCCTCATGCTCAACATCATTCTTTGCCCTTCTCTCTGCTTCTCTGTGTGCCTCTTCCTCTTCCTATGAGATGGGAGGGAAAGGGGGAAAAATAGTTCTAGCTATTCTTTCCTTGCGTCTATCGTAAGTGACATATTCGTCACCTATGTGATCACAACTCTCTGGGTCCTCTCTTGCACTCATCATCTTTAGTCACAGGCTAGCAGGACTAAAGATTTGATACCATTGTAATGTTCATGACTTGGCTAGTATGGGAAATACTGCTAATATGATATGTCTACTATAGGTAATTCATTTCTACAACATATAAATGATCATACAGATAGTAAATGAGACAAAAGACTACAAATCTTATATTATGATATCTCTGTGAGTATAATGCCGAATGCGGCTAAGTAAAATAAATCACTCATCTAGATCAAATGAAAAAAAGGATATTAGTTGGAATATAATAGAAATTAAAAAAATAATACCCGATACTAGAAGGATGTGGTGTGATGCAGGAGCATCGCCTTCAAGTTCAAAGAAGCAAGCGTAGAGGCAAAGATATGACATCTCAGCATGACAAAATTTCAAATCAAGATTTAAATCAGAAACATAACGTGTTGTTGAGATATTTTGGAAACAACATTTTTAAATATATCTTGTTTGTAAAGTATTATACAACTGTAAGGAGTTGCAGATAGAGCATGGAAGCCCTTATCAGATAATAACTGATAGTTATTGTAATAGGACAAAGTAGGTAATCGCTAGAACTTGATAGGATAGGTTGCATACAGGACGTAGGAGAGCTGGGGGAGCCACTCCTTATATAGTTTTGTTTGTTGTTGTATTGTATTAGAGGCCAGAGGAGAGTAGCATATAAGAAGAGAAGAAAGACATAGTGAAGAACTGTAATACTATGTAATTTTATTTCATGAACGAATAGAGTAGACAAAATTGTTCCAATTCCTTGGACAATGTTCATTTTGAAGTGAAAATGAATGAATGTTATATTCTGTGTGTGTTTTAGTTCATTACGCTTATGTATGATTGTTCAAAGTTGATCATATGAATTTGTGATGATTTTGATAAGTTTTCAATCATTTCTCTTATGATAATTCGTATGCAAGGAGTGCATCTTGTACGCAAGGAGTTTGTCGTCATAGTCTTGAATTGACTCAGAGAAGTTCATAAGGAATGACAAAAACTTAGACCAAATGCAAGGAGTGTGCAGAGTCAAGGAGCGACTAAGTGTCGAAGAACCAGAATAGAGAAGCGCAAGGAGTGCAGGAAGAATTTCTTTCAAATAAATCCTTCGACCTGAGTTTGTCGAGATCCCAGAAATGAAAGGAGTGTGTGGGAGATCAAAATCCTCAAAGGGATCAAGCTCAGAAGGGATAGAGAGGATAAATATTCAAAAGGAGTGAAGGTCTGAATACTTCATGAATTATCGGTTAATATCCATCTAGGAGGGAGAGGGATTGTTCCATATCATTGGATCTGGGAAATGTGCGTGAGCTTTAAGTCTCTTGAAGCGCATAGGAGAGAGGACTCCCGAAACCTAAAGTACAAAGTGAATATGGACCATTATATCTAGAGGGATGAGTGGTGACAGATTGTGAGGTTCAGGAAGAAGCAAAGGCAGAGTGTTGAAACTCCCAAAGTATGAATAGTCGAAGTAGTTGGGGACCATCGATCTGTAGGAGGACACGCGACAACCAATCGTGTACTATGAGTAAAATTCTCTGGAAAAAAGTGAGCGAGGAGAAGTTGAGAGTTGATATTTTTGAAGTCCGAAGTCTTGGAGTGGACTAGGGTCATCGATTTGAGGAGGACACATGGCAAGATATTTTCCATTGCGGAGAAAGTCACTCCGGAAAAAGGTGGGGAGAGTTGAATGAGAATTCCTGAAGGCAGAGAGAAGGAGTTCATTTGATCCATCCATTTTCTAAGGACATGTGTTAGTTGGTATTCCACTTCGGAAGATAGCCATCACGAAGGAAGAAAGGTTTGAGAGTTGAAAACTCTGAAACCCGAATTGCGAAGCAAATTTCGACCGTTGATTTGAAAGGGAAAAATGTCGATAGATCATGAATATCTGGGAGGGCATGCTCCAGAGAGAAGTGAAGATTCCCAAAGGATGGAGTCATAGAGAAGATCATAGCCATTGGCTTTGAGAAGAATGTGGACCATAGATCTGGTCCTGGAGAATTTGCGATTCATAGATAAGATGAAAGTAAGCAAGTAACTCGCAAAAGATATGAAGCACAGAGTCATGAAGAGAGCTAGCCCACGGTTGCAGTCCGTGGTCACGTGAAAGGAAGGGGATTAGAAAGAAGAGCTAGTGCCCATTGGCGTTGATATTTGAAAAATGCTAAGGATAGGGTTTTCAAGAGTCATACGACCTGCGCCAAGGGTGAAAGGGCCCGTGTAAATGAATTTGGGGTCTAGCAGAGGCCGAAGAGTCTACCCGACTCCATAATTCGAATGATCCTAGACCAGGAGGTTGCGTAGCCCAAGGGAGAGTAGGGGGGGCTGCATCAGGTGGTATCAGAGCTATTGAATTTGTTTGTACACATTAGACAAAGGATAAAATAGATAAATTGATATCGTCCATAGTATTAAGAGTTTATTTTGTTTATATATTCATAAGGCGAGGCAATGGAATCATGCCACGCAGAAGATGCAGAGCGAATCCAGAAATGGAAGAAGAAATGATGCAACTCAGAATGAGATTATACACCATGGAAACAAAACAGAGGAGAGAATCAGACACTGGAGATACCAGTGAAGCTGAAAGTGAAGAGATAGAGGTCGAAGAATATGTAGCAGAGGATGTTGTAGAAGACCACTTATTGAAAGTTGTTTCAAAAATAGAAACCAGAGAAAAAATAGAGGTACCAATGTATGAAGGCAATTTAGAAGTTGAAGAATTGTTGGATTGGGTACGTGTTATGGACAAGTACTTTGATTATGAAGATATCAAAGAAGAGAAGATGGTGAAGCATGTAGTGACAAGACTGAAGGGTCATGCAACACTATGGTGGGATGAACTTCTAGCCGATCACAGATGCAAGGGAAAGAAAAAAATTAAAAGCTAGGATTGGATGGTAGCCAAGATAAAATAAAAATTTATCCCAAAGGACTATGAAATCAATATGTTTAGAAGATTGTAGAACCTGAGATAGAAAAGATTATCAATGAATGAATACACTAAGGAATTTTATAGACTGAACATCAGGGCTGGACAAAAAGAGAATGAAGATGAAAAAACAACCAGGTATATCAATGGACCGAGATATGAAATACAAGAGTATATCAAAATGATGTCTGTTAGTAAAGTTGAGGATGCTTATCAAGTAGCCTTGAAAGATGAAGAGAAATTGCCTATAAAACAAATCCAATGAAACATATGAGTATATTCAAGCAGAGGTAAGGGAACCAACAAAGAGAAGTTCCATAAACCAAAGCATGAAGCTGGGAAGCAACATAGTCACCTTGAGGAAGGTGTAAATTCTAAGGAAGGACAACATGGAGGAAGAAGCTCTTTTCCTAGAGGAAGAGGAAGAGCCATGGAGGTGAAATTAGATTTTATTCCCATGGAAATACAGGGCACATGTCTTGGGAATGCCCAGAGAAGAAAAAAGACACTAGAGGAGGAGAATCACACATTTCTGAAGCACAAAATCATGTGGAAGCAGAAGCAGTAGAAGGAAAAAAGAACCTCATGATGAGGAAATTTCTTCTTAAACCAGAGAAGGAGGTAGAGGAACCAGTTCAGCGAACAAGTCTGTTCAAAACTGCTTTCAAGACAAAAGAAAAAGTTTGCAAGGTGATCATAGACAGTGGGAGCACTGAAAATCTAGTATCCATAGAGATGGTGGATAAACTGGAGTTGAGGACAAATACACATCCAAACCCATATAGGGTATCATGGTTGCAGAAAGGACATAAACTAATGGTAAGTCAACAATGCCAAGTTGAGTTTAAAATATGAGGTTATAGGGATGAAATATTATGTGATGTAATTCCTATGGATGTATGTCATATTTTATTGGGGAGACCATGGCAGTTTGACATAAAATTTATTCATGATGGGAGGAAGAATACTTATACCTTAGAAAAGAATGGTAGGACACATATGTTGTTTCCAATAGAGGATAATGAAAAAAAGAGGGAAGCTAGTTCAAGTATACTTCTCATGAGTGGGAAGAACTCTTGAATGAAGTCTAGAAGGAGCAAGAGATGCAGTTTTCTATAGTGAGGAAACCGAGAGTTATCCTTACAAATGCTTCTATGGAAGATTGACTTGAAGAGTGGATATCATAAAATAAGGATGACAGAAGGAGATGAATGGAAGACAACATTCAAGACAAATGAAGGTTTGTTTGAATGGTTGTCATGCCATTTGGGTTGACAAATGCCCCAAGCAAATTTATGATATTAATGAATGAAATATTGAAAGACTTCATAGGAAAATTTGTCATAGTGTATTTGGATGAAATACTAATCTTTAGTAAGACAGAGGGAGAACACTTAAAACATTTGACAAAAATAATGAGAAGGTTGCAACAAGAAAAATTACTGATAAATCTGAAGAAAATCTCTTTTATGAAGACACAACTGATATACTTGGGTTTTGTGATCTCTTCAAATGAATAGAAGATGGATCCAGAAAAGGTGAGAGAAATCAAAGAATGGCCATCTCTAGGAAGCATATTTGAAGTAAGAAGTTTTCATGGGTTAGCGAGTTTTTATAGAAAGTTTATCAGAAATTTCAGTGGTATATGTACACCCATGTTGGACACTGTGAAGAAGAAACACAAGCATTTTAATTGGATAGAGGAAGCTGAAAAAAATTTCAAAGTGTTGAAGGAGAAGATC
>JASDQU010948776.1:14947-29205 GCA_032191745.1 Picea mariana
TACTCTTCCATGATTCCTTCCACTTGCTTTTGCTGCAAAGAGAGGCTCTGTGTAGAGGCCACAGATGTGGTGATGATCTTCTTCTTACTGTGAGAATGGATCAAAAAGAAGACGAACTTCCTGGTCTATGAAATGACCTTACTATATTTCTTAGAAGAGATTAAAGAAATAGAGGTAGGTGGTGCTACCTCTGGTATCCTGTACAATTGTCTATCAAAGTAATAATAACAATGTGGGGTCTAAACTCATACACAACATGTCTCTTGCAAAAATATGGTTGTCTTAAAATAACATCACAAACTTCAAGGGGAGAAATATCATAGAATACCTCATATTTGAAAGGCTTGATGTCATATGGCAGATGACATTGTTGGTTGACGCGGATCTCTTCCTTGGCAAAGCCAACTGATGGTGTAGGGCTACAGGTGTGGTGTCATTGGTAGGTCCACTCGCTTTATGACCTCTAATGATTTTAGTTTCTTTAGAATGCCTCTATTGACAATGAAATGAAGTGAAGCCCCCTTTACCCACATCTATGAGGGAAAGAGGCATTCCCCTTCCTCTAGTTCTTCTGGTTCACTTGGATGGAATTTTGTGGTAGAAAAAGTGGCACTGGGTTCAACATTGATAATCCACTTCCCTCATTATAGATTTGATTCAGAGTCACAATCTGCCTCTGACTTGGGAGCTTTCAGCTCGACCACCAGTGAATGCTTGGACCGACATTCTTTAGTGTTGTGCCAAGGGATTTTATGTTATTCACACCATTTTCCCGTGTCCTTCTTTGAATTCTCATTACCCTTATTTTATTGCGGCTTGGAATGGTTGTCCTAAGAGTGGCCATATTTTCCCTATCCCTTGTTTTGTGGGTTGGGGTCACCTTTTCCTTGCTTCGACTGTGAGGAGTTTGCATAGCCAAACTCTCGCCTCTTCTTCTTAAATTTCTTCTTGATCTTGAAAACATATCTATTAGTCATACCCAATGATGAGATGTCCATAAACTCCATTTCTATTTGAATTTATCTATGAATACAACCATAGTATTTGAGCACCATATGTCGCTCAGAGTCTTTAATACTTAATTTGGTTCGCAGGGTATGGAAAATATTGGTGAAATCAGGTATTTTCTGGTCCCTTTCCTGACGAAGGGTGATCCATCTTGTGTACTAGTCCTCGTAGCTTCCAACATGGTAGTATTGTTCTTTAATGGAATCCCTGAAGGAATCCCATGTGGGACTGATCACAAATGTTGCAAATTCCTCTATGGCCCTTTTCTCAGAGTAAGTATTCCACCAATCCTTAACATGGGGGATGACCTTGAGGAGTGAAAAAGTAATATTTTCCCTATCGGAAAAATTGTGGATCGAAAAATACCCTTTGAGAAGATTCAACTATTTATCTACAACATCTGCATCTATCAATCCTTCAAATAATGGAATATCAAAATTTACCTGTACCTTAAAGGGGCTTGCATGGCCGCTTGATGAAGATGCATCTCCTGTGGGAAACCACCGAAGGATCTCTGAAAAGTTGTCCATCATTTCGTTCCTTTGTCACGCAAGGGATTCCTAGAGAAACATTTTAAAAGGATCTCCTACTCCATCATCTTTATTTCCATCCCCCATGGGTTGTTGTCCAACTCAACGTGTTGGATATTACAAAGTCTTGACTGGTTCGAGTTCCAACTTCTTGTACCCAGATCTTGTCGGGGACATGAACGAAGAAAAATAAATGAAGAGAAGACTACTCTGATACCACTGATCTGGATTTATGAGAAGAAAGAAATAAATAACATACCAAATATAATAACAAAAAGATATATATAAAAACAACATATATTCAGTGAACAATAACTTCTATTGAATAAATAAAATAGGCTGAAACTGTAAAAATGCAGAACTTAAAACAACTTGCTCGAATGGTGGTAGTTATCTTTGAGAAGAGATGTGGTTGCTATGCACATATGTCTGAGTAGAATGATTATAATGAGGCTCCAGATTCATTTTTAATAATATTCATGAATTCCAAAACCCTATACATCCAAAAACCTAACCCTAGGAGATGAAACGCCAAAATTTATGTGGGCCCTAATGGGTAATTTGGTACCTCAACTTCCCGGGGTCATAAATTTTTCATACGGCCTCCATTTTAGGCACATGATATTCCATTGGAAAGTTCCTTTCAAGAAATACACATTATGTTGTCAAACTGTGACTCTGTCTATAGTTTGACTATGTAAATCCAAAAAGGCACTATTAAGGGCCCCAAAACATCCATGGAAGTATAGAAATATGTATTGACATGAAAAATTTCAAACTAAATCAGTTGGATTAGGTGGGAATCCACCAATCTCCACCTGGAAGTTGTGTAGGGATTCAGACAACACAAAAAGTGTGTAACCCACAATTACAAAGAATAACAGAAGAACATGTCAAACTAAAACTGTCAAAAGGAGCCAGTTGGAATAGGTGGGTGGCCACCAATATCCACCTATATCAAGAATCTAGTCCTTTCAGAGAGTCTGCTTCTTAGCTCGAAATTAGTTTTCTATGTCCTCTACCTCCCTCTTGACCTATGTTGGGACTTTTCCATTGAACAAATTCTCGACTTCCCAGGCATCCTCCATAGCTTTGAATGATAACAATGGATCCTTTTAGGTTGAGGGTATTCCCACCATTTCCCCAACCTTCCATTTATGTTATCCCATACTCTTACCCGATATGTGAAACATACTGTCACGATCTAACCCCCACCCAAAATTCTAGAACAACCACCAAGGTTGTGATCTGTAGCCAATGATGAGAGAAAAAAGGCGAGATACCAACTAGGGGAGTAATAATGCCCCAAAACCTACTATCTGAGTGGATAAAAAACTAAAACCTCTCTCAAACACCACACTTTGAAATAGAACAAAACCCTTTTTAAAACAAGAACAATTGATTACCTAGAGATAACACCATAAAGGGACTATGGGGGATCCATTTCTATCCCATTCCTCTTGTTGAAAATCCATCAATTTAATAGGGTTTCATTCCAACAACCTCTAGAGATAAATTTTCACCTATACATGACCATTATTTCTCTATAAAATTCCTCCTTGTACCACTTCATGTTATCATCCTCCCTATTATTGTATATGTTTAAGAAGTCGAGTTCAAAACCAAATCTACTGGTCACATCGATGGAGCCATGACCCTACATCTCCCCAACTCTCATCATGTTTTCAGTAGGTTGGAGAGATAAACCATACTCCCTGGTGCTTCCTAGCCTTACCCCCTTGCCAAGATTTGTACCTCCCACATGTGCTAGACTTGATGATTCATTAGTGATATGTGCCCCACTTGTTAACACCCCATCCAAGTTTGAATAAATACATGTTGATAGTATGTCTTTTTTTAATTAGTATTTAATTTTCATTTATTAATAATTCTTATTCATTTAGTTTTGAATATATGATCCATTTTGTATCATTATATTATTTTTCATCTATCTCAATGCTTTATGGGTGAAAAAAATTGAAGGAATCAACTTGTAGAGCCATTTTAGCCACTGGTCCAAATTTGGAAATTTGGGTCCAAAAAATCATCTAAAATATTTCAAAGGAATTTTGTGGCATCAAATGAAACTTTTTTATGATCAAAACCTTATTTTTGATCTTTCATCTATATTCTACACATGGAGACCTTTCTAATGATGCAAGAATCACCTCAATCAGTGTTTGTAAGAGAAAGTTATGCTTCCCGCAAGTTGACCTACCATATTGATTACCGTGGTGCGGGTTGATGCCATGTCATCCTCCATTACTTAAATGTGTGGGGATAGCCACATAGTGGATTTTATAATATCATTCTAGAAGGTACAAAACCCTATCACAATTGAGGGTTGAGGAATTCAAAACCCTACCCCTAGATTACTATCAGGATTTGTTAAATACCGGGCCACTAGGAGGAGAAGGGGTTCCATTCTATGTTATTGTATTTTGTTCCATAGCAGAGTATAAAAACTAGGAGTAGGGAGATTAGAGAGAATACAAAATTGGGTTAATGTTATATAGCATAGGTATTAGGTAACTCTATAGAGAGTGCCTTCTACATTGTACTTGCATTATTTCCATACTAGATAAAATAGAGCCAAGCAACCTCGCCTTCTAGATAGGATTTATCCTTTAAGAGTCTCCCAGAGGAAATATCTATGTTATTTGTGCACAGTGTGTGATTTTATTTTATTGTTCTCTATTTTCCACATTTTATCTATTTCATGTATAAGTAGAAATTCAGTAACTAAATATTCTGGAATATAATGTAATTTAACTTTCATAGTGTAGATTTCAGTTTTATTTATTAGATTTGTTGTGAGGAACTATTCCATTGGAATATCCATGATGGTTTACAGATCATATTTGTATTAGAGTAGGTTTTTTTGGGATATTTTTGGAAAGCTTTAGGAATCTAGAAATTGGTTTAAGAAGAAAGTCGTAGAATTATAGCCATGGTCAACAAGTATGTTCATAACAACCTTGAGATCCAATAAAGGATATATTTTTTAGGTTGGAAGAGAAAGTCACTGAAATATCTCGCAATATGTCCCTCCTCATGGTGGATCTAACAAGAAATATTGAAAAGGATTCACATAAGGAACCTGAGAAAGAGAAAACAAGTTCGATTTTTGTTAACCCTTCACAGTCCCTATTCAATATGGAAGAAAAAGTGGACATAAATCAATACCGATGTGATATTGATGCATTGAAACTAAATCATTAGTTGCAACAACTAGAATTTTATTTTAGCATTCACCATATAGATGAAGAGAAAAATATTTCATTTGCTAGATTAAATTTAGAGGGCCATGATTTAACCTAGTGGGAAAGCCATACAAAAAAACTTAATATGGAGGGTGATATGCCAGTAAATAGGTGGAAGGACTTCAAAATCCTCATCAAGTCCCAATTCTACCTTTTCGGGTATGTAGAGGACCAATGGATTAGGCGGCACTACTTCAGGTAGAGGTAGGGGGAAAATGTACAGGAGTATGCTACCAAGTTCATGAACATGGCCATCATGTTGGGTATCTCTCCCAAGAGCCCATATGTAATCCTAAAGTATATGAGGGTTCTACATAGTCATCTACAAAATAAAGTGATTCTTTTCAAGCCAAGGAAAATGGACGAGGCATGTGTACATGCACAATATCTTGAAAAAATAGGCCATAATAAAGGGTATCTAAGCGATTCCAAGCAAAAAGAGCACTAGAAAGATTCCAAGGAGGGGAAGAATAAGTGGAAAGGGGGAAAGGATAAAAATACAACAACCACTACAAATCAGTGCAAGGATCCTAGCAACCATTGCAATATTTATGGGGACACTAAGAAAAAGTGTTGGAAACTACATCCAAAGTTGAACCCGAAGAACCACATGAAGGAAGAAAAGAAAAATAATCTTGTAGCCATAGATTCAAGCAATTAGGTTGAAAGTATCTTAGATGTGAATGAGAATTTTTCTGTACATCAATGCAAAAGGAAGTGAATCTAAGTATCCTTCATCACCAATAATAGAAGGAGATAGCCAAACTCTTCCACATCAAGATTCAGGTCAAGAAGACCAAGATAGATGTTATGTTTGACTCTGGGTCATATGATAATATCATAGAAGCATATCTAGTTAGTAAGCTTGGATTGGAGGTTCATGATCATCCTAGTCCCTATCCACTGGGTTGGGTAAAGAAGGATGTAAATATCATGGTAACAAAGTAGTGGAATATTAAATTTGTTGTAAGTGTTGATTTTATAGATGAAGTAGAATTGGACATAGTACCATTGGATGTATGTGGAGTAGTGTTTGGAATCCCCTACATGTATATCAAGGATGCTATATTTATGCAAAGAGACAACCAAGATCACCTCATCAAGGAAGGGAAATACTTCATCATCAAATCACACAAAGGAAAATAAAAAATTCCACTGGTAAGTGCCAATCGAGTTCACAAATTGACCAGTTCTATAAAGAAATATGTTCTACTTTTCCTAAGGGGAAATATATCTAGAGTCTTTAAAAATAAAGACATACCTAGAAAGGTGTACTAAGGAGTATAAACATGAATTGGAGAAGTTGTTAAAATAATATAGGGTAGTGTTCCAGGATCCTAAATGGATACCACCTAAGAGGGAAATGGAACATGAAATCAAATTATTTCGAAACTCCTCCTTGTCGAATATTGGGAAATATAGACAATCTGTCTTGGAAACAAAATGAAGTAAAGAATAATTTGAAACAATTGTTGGAGCAGGGTGTGATTTGACCAAGTACCTCACATTGTGGGTCACCCATCATAATTGTGCCCAAAACTTACGGGACTTGGAGAATTTGTATCGATTACAGGGCATTGAACAAGATTGCACTAAAGAATCAATATCCTCTACCTAGGATCGATGATTTTTTGGACCAACAATAGCATGCCAAGTACTTCACTAAGATACATTTGAAATCAAGATATCACCATGTACAAGTCAAAGAAGAAGATACATGGAAGACTTCCTTCAAGACAAGGAAAGGTTTGTATGAGTGGTTGGTCATGCAATTAAGTTTATGCAACACATCAACTACATTTATGAGACTAATGCATGATTTTTTACACCCTTATCAAGATACATTTTTATTGTCTATTTTGATGATATACTTGTTATATGTAAAATTTGCACACTGCCTAGTGTCATACTAAGTGTCACATTTATGTCACTTTTTTAATTAAGTGTCTTACTTATGTATAGTTTCATTGTTGAGTGCCTTAATTCCAAAAAAACACCTTCCTAGGTGTCCCATTTATGTTTCGTCACTTTGATAGCGTGGAACAACACTTTGTCAATATCCCTAGCAATTAAGGAGAAGAAAACCCATTTTGAAGGTCAAAAACATCACTTTTTCCCTCACTTTTTTTACCTAGTTGGAATAGGGATGCCCCCCTACCATGGATTAGGGAGAGTTCTCCCATTAGGGAGGTCCCTTGGTAGACCATTTGGGGACGTACAATATGCCCTCTCTTCTACTCTAGGGGAGCATCCTTCCTGTTAGGACAGTTTTAACCAATTCCTCATTTTTCTATGGGACAAGTTCTAAAGATCTTTGGGTTGTTATGGTTTGGGGTGACTCATGAGATTGAGATATTCTACTTTGGGAAATCAATCCTGACCCAAGGAGGAAGAATATCAACCTTATGCACCTAATCCTCAACCATTCCCTTGATTACTTATATTGGTTAAACCTCCCAAGCTCTTATACAAACTAGGCCTCTCAAGATTGACGAGGAGTTAATGAAAGGTATCAAACTTTTGATCTGAGACTTCATGTTTAGTATGGAAATGCACATAAGGGATGGAAAGGAGAAGCATGGAGGAAGACTTGTAGCATATTATGGTTGTAAGATGTTCATGTTTCTTATATAAATAAACTTATCCCATTTCCATACATCTATCTTATTCATTCTTTCTTGCATTTGTCTTCTTGTGTTTCAAGTAGGATTTCTATCATATGACATTGGTAGTAGTGGTAGAGAGTTTGTCTATCCTTTTTGTAGGTTCATCTTCATGTTCAAGGTGTGGATATGGAGTTCAAGCTTTGGAACAATGAGGAAGGACTACGGGAAAAGGTACCATTCCCCTTTATTCTCTCTCTCTCTCTCTCTCTCTCTCTCTCTCTCTGCAAGTAAAAAAATAGAATAGGTGGATTTTAGAATGTTAGTGTCTATTTGTTAGAACTATCTTAGTTGAAGAAAACCCATCTAAGGAGAGCTCAACCTATCTGCAGGGTGAGATTTCCCACAAATTTGTTTTTGACCATACTAGGGAAGAATGGTTAGTTATTCTCGGTTTCTAGCCTATAAATTCAATCCAATTTTTTGTTTTTATTCTCCCTCTTTTAGAAGACTTCTCTTATCTAAGCCTAGCTAGTCCATTCCTTGAATCTCGAGAATTTTTTTCAAGTTTTAACACATAATTTCATCAAATCATCTCTGCCTTTGGGATGCTCCCTGTGAAAAATTTACAGAGCATCCTGGATGCTCCTATCTAGTCTATTAGGGGGTGTCAATACCCCTGGGATGCTCTGTCAACACTGTGGGGGGGCGTCCTTCTCCTTCCAGAGTCAATTTTAGGCCTTTTTTGACTCTGTTTTTTTGGTTTTTTCACTCTGAGTTTTTCCTCAAGGTCTTATATGTTTGGTAAGGTATTTATTTGATTGAAATGACTGTGTTTATAATTCTTTTTACCTCTTTTTTTATCGTTCTTTTTACCTATTTTTTTTTCCTCTTTTCATTTTTTTTTTATCTCTTATCTTCTTTGATTTGGAGATTTTCACAAATTTCTTTGTTGAGTTTCTTGTTTTTTCTTCCTTGAAAAACTCTTTGTTAAGAGCATCCCTGGACTCTTTTGCAACTTTGCATTGGCCATTAACCTTTTCTTTGTTTTCATTTGACATCTTAAGAAAATTATTTCCCTTTCTTTCACATTTTGACTTCTTGATCGAACAAGTATTGGAACCATCCCTACATTTGACTTGATCTCATTGTGAGTGCATGGTTTGTTTGAATATTTTTTTTCTTCATGTCTCTTTGTATGTGCATTGGATCCTTTCATTTTTATTGAAAGAAAAGAAGCAATAAGATATTGCATTTGGTTTGATTTCATTACATATTAGAACAAAACAAAAAGATCATTTTGCATTCAATGTTTTGGGTGGTGCATATTTGTAGTTTGCATTTGGTAGATTGCATTGGGTTTATGCATTTGGGAATGGAAAAATACTCTTCTCCTTTCCATAGTTAGAATTTATCGAAATTGAATTTTTTTCATTTCATTTTTCGTTTTACTTGGTTTTAAGGGTTGAGTCCAAATATCATCAGTTTCACTTCCATATCCCTGAGTAAAGAACAACCATAAAATTAACGCTAATTAAAATCTATCTAGAAATTTTTCTTTCTAGGGCTATGCAAACCTACATTAGATTACGTGTAGAGATTTGGAATAGGTTGTGAGGGTAACCTCCAAATCTATGCGAACAAACGTAGCATCTTAAGTTAGAGAGAGAAATCCATTTGCCACATCATTGTCCGGGGAAGCCCTTCTCACATAAGGGCAATCACAAGGTCACATTGGGGCTAGTGGAGTAACTAACCCCTCTTAGTTGGTCTTGGTGGAATGGTATGCACATATTACAAATGGTGTCAAAAGACACTTTGGGATCACTTGAGAGGATCACACCTTTGTGTGAGGCACCTCTCAAGGGTATTTCAGGTCTTAAACAACCCTTCCCTTGCATGTATACTAGATTGCTGACTATTTCCCCAGGATTTTGTTATTGTAAGTGGTAACCTTAGAGGACATAATATTTACGGATCATACACAAGGTGATGACGAAGGGGAAAGTATTTGTTGTAACTGGAACAAACATTGGTCAAACTCACTCAGGATCCTTGGAGGGTAACCCATGGTTGTGCCATGTGGGAACTTGCACCGTGGTGTATGTTCATTAAGAAGTTCACCAACATAACTATTCCACCCGCCTTATCTAATCCCCTTTTCATATTGATCCTGTGACATTGGATTTCATCACCAACTAGTGGTTTCACTGTGAGAAGGTTTTTGTTTGTATGTTTGTTTCCTAGATTTTTTAGTGTGTGCTGTTTTTTTTCCCTAGCGAACATTAGGTTGAATAAGTGTATATGACATTAGTATCTAGAACTACCAATGAAGGAACCCATTTTCCCCAGGAACCTTTGATTTTTCCTTCTTTTGGAAACATTGGTCCTCCTTATATTTCGACATTAAGTCTTCCCAGACTCACTATTGGGTTATCGGTATGGTTGTTTTCCACTCTGGTGATCTTGAGTGCTCCCTATCCTTTGAATGCAAGTCCATCACCCCAAGAACATCTACCTCATGTTGACCCTTTTCCTCCTTCACCTATTGCATATTCTTCCTTTTCTTCTCCTTTTCCTAGTGAAATCTATGACACTAGTATACAGGTGGATAAAAGAAGAAGAAAAATAAGCAAGGGGCCAAACTTCCAACCACTGTAGGACATGTTGAAATAAATCAACTAGTTACTGTCAATCATGCTAGGAATATTGATGAGGTTCATAATCCTACCAAGAAAACTCGAAAGACAAATTCCCTTGCACGTTATGTAAGGGTGATCACCTTCTTCAGGATTTCCATGGTTTAACCAAGGTCTTAGAAGTGTGGTTTTCTATCCCTCATCAACCCGTGTTGTCAGCCTCTAGTCATCATGATGGTAAAAAAACATCAACTAGTGATAGTAACAGTGGGGAAAAGAAAAGTAGAGTCAAGTTTCCAAGTGATCGATCTGATCACATCATCAGTCAATCCCACTCTCCCGTTAGAGAGTGAAGTCAATATTGATCATGTTTTTCTTGTTAATACCAATTCTTCCATACAAGGGGGAATTTCTCCTTCTACCATGGAACCCCCTCCAAGTAATGAGGCCATTCTTTTCAATTGGCATGGGATAGTTGGAACTCATCTTCCTTCCTACATACCTTTCCAAATCATCATTCAGGTTTTTGGTAGGGACATTCCTCAGACTATTGTAGAAAAAGGTGCTTCCATTAGTTTTTTATCCTCAACTACTTGGAAATATTTAGGTTGTCCTCAACTTATGTTGGTCACTCATAATTTTTTAGCTTTTAACAAATGAATCATTGAACCTTTAGGGATCCTTCAACAATTTCCCATTACTTTAGGAAGGAAAATCGTCTATATTGATGTTATGGTAGTTCACGACCCCTTCAATTTTACATTTTGTTGGGTATGTGTTATATTCTTTGCACAACTAGCTATAATGTTTTCTACATTACAATGGGAGTGTAGAGGGGTTTGAGGGCAGTGCCCCCAATAATTTTTTTTCCTCTGGAAACATGTTACATTTTTCCTCGTTTTTCATGTTGCCTCAATTTTCATGTCCACTGTTGGGAGGTTTTTTGGCACATGGTTTTTGCCGATGGTTTTCTATTTCTAGTTAAGGAATTAGGGTTGTTGACTAATCCAGGTCATTGGGTTAGGGTTTTGGATGTCAATGGCTCCTATATTTATATTACATTTTAAACAATGTATCACTATGAATGAATATAGAATATGATGGTTTTCCTAGTTTGGATTTCCAAGGGAAAAATATCTATGTAATGTGTGTATTTTCCATTGTATCTTTTATGTTCTTTTATTGAAAATTTGTTTGCAGTAAAATATTGTACACGGTTAAAATCTACATTTGGTATCATAGCTTTATTGGATTCAGGGGGATGCCTTTGTGGTCAAGGGTTTGGCTTGGGACTATGATAAGCCTTGTTATAGTGGGAGATTTGTGGTATTGATTTTTTAGGTGAGAAGAAATGACAAGTAGTTCGAAAATGGAGATTGAGAAGTTTAATAGGAAACATTTTGAGATGTGGAAGCTCAATATGGAATATTTGTTAGTGGATAGAGATCAGTGGATTGCAGTGGATCTAGGTATTGCACCTACGTGAACTTCAACATATGACTAGAAAAGGTTGGATCAGAAGGCGAAGAGCACAATCTGACTATGTCTCTCATATTCAATATTACTATATGTGTCAGAGGAAGATACAACCAAATATTTATGGGATAAGTTGGGTCATTTGTATCAGTCTAAGTCACTAGAAAAGAAACTATTCCTAAGAAAGAAGTTGTATAACCTGAGGATGGGAGATGGATATTCGGTGGCAGAGCATTTGAACGGATTCAATATTGTGGTAAGTTAGTTAGTATTTGTTGAGATTAAAATTTTAGATGAAGATGAGTGTATCAGTTTACTTTTATCTTTACCAGACTCATGGGATAGTTTTTTTATGGCCATAGGTAGTAATACAACTACCTTGAATTTTGATGAAGTGGTCTCATCCTTGTTGTCGAAGGAAATGAGACGAAAGAACATGGAAGGATAGAGCACAAATGCATTATTTGCAAGAGGATTCTACCAGGAAAGAAATAGATCTAAGTCCTCAAGTGGGAGATATAAGTCTAAGGGAAGATATAAGTCTCCCAAAAAGTTTTTAAAGGTATGCTAGAGATGTGGAAAAGAAGGGCACTACAAGAAGTAGTGTAGATCCAAAGTTGAGAAAAAAAAGGGATCTGAAGAATCTCCTTCTATAGAAGAAAAGGCCTCTAAGGAAGAGGGAGGGGATGTGTACTTGGATTATTCAAGCACACATGAAGATCATGAGTCTTGGTTGGTTGATTCAGGTTCATCCTTTCATATGAATCCTCACAGGGAGTGGTTCTGTGAATATGAAAGGTATGATGGAGGCAATATTTTCCTAGGTGATGACTCGACAACCAGAATCATAGGTCGAGGAAAATTAAATTTTAGGCTCATAGATGGAAGGATTAGAACACTGCCTGGTGTTCTTCACATCCTAGGATTGGCCAGAAATTTGATTTCTGTAAGAAAAATTGACAATGAAGTGGTAAAAACAATATTTGAAAAGGAAACCTGCAGGATGGTTCGAGGAGAAATGGTGCTACTAAAGGGAGTTCGGTTTGAAACTCTATACAAGCTGCAAGGAAGCACTACTAGTGATGGGTGTAATAGTTCTAGTTTTCCTGATATTGGAGTTGAAGAATAAATAACTCCTACATTCTCTAGAAAAAAGGTTATGACATGGCATCAAAGACTGGGGCATATCATAGAGAAGGGTCTTCGACTACTACATGGTAAAGGTAAGGTTGAAGGTATGTCTAACTACTCTCTGGATTTTAATTTATGTGAACATTGTGTATATGGGAAGAAAAATCGGGTAAGATTCCCCTCTGGTGCAACGAGGGTAGAAGGAATTTTACAGCTAGTTCATAGTGATGTGTTTGGACCTATGTCGGATCCATCATTGGGAAAATATGTGTACTATGTCTCATTTATAAATGACTTCTCGAGGAATACTTGAATATATTTATTCAAAATAAATATGAAGTCTATGACATGTTTAAAGAGTTTAAGGATCTTGTTGAGAATCAAACAAAGAAAATAATTAAGGTGTTGAAGACAGATAATGGTGGAGAGTTATGCGGGAATGAATTTGAAGAATTATTCAAGAAGTGTGTTATAGAAAGGTAGAATACTACTCCATATACACCTCAACATAATGGAGTTGTAGAAAGGATGAACAAGACGCTAATGGAAAAAGCAAGGTGCATGCTCACTGGTGCCGGGTTAGGGAAAGAATTCTGGGTAGAGGAAGTGGGTACTGCATGTTACCTAGTCAACAAATCACCCCCATAAGAGCTAGATGACAAGACTCCATAAGAGGTATGGACTGGTAATAAATCTTCTCTCACACATCTCAAGGTATTTGGTTGTGAGGACTATGTTCATGTTCCAAAGGAAAACATTAGTAAGCTAGATAAGAAGGTTGAAACATGTATCTTTATTGGGTATAAAGATGGTCTCAAAGGTTATAATATTTGGAACCCTGAAAATAAGAAGGTTGTATATAGCTGAGATGTGGTATTTAGAGAAATGAAGGATGTTGTTAAACAAGAAGTCCTACCAAGTAAGGAAGAACCATAGAAAATAGAGTTTGATTTAAAGGATGATGAATCATACTCTATAGAAGAACATGAATCAGAAGAAGAAGAAGATCCTCATACTCCAGTATTGAGGAGATTGGTTCAAGAAAGAAGGCTACCAGAAAAGTATACTCCATCTGATTTGCATTCAAATTTTTCTTTGTATATTACTAATGATGATCCTAGAACTATTAGGGAGGCAGTGGATTCAGAGGATGGGAATCTTTGGAAAAAGTCCATGGATGAAGAAATGGAAGCCTTGGATAAGAATGAGGCTTGGGATCTAGTGGATTTCTTGACTGGAAGAAATCCCATTGCCAGCAAATGGGTATTTAAAAAGAAGTTGAATGCAGAAGGAAAAGTGGAGAAATACAAAGCTTAATTAGTAGCAAAGGGTTATTCCAAGGTTGAGGGAATTGATTTTGGTGAGATTTTTTATCCTGTTTCCAAGTTAACTTCTATAATATTTCTGTTATTTGTTGCTATTACATTTTATTTTGAACTAGAATAGATGGATGTGAAGAAAACATTCCTACATGGGGACCTAGAAGAATAAATCTATATGAAGCAACCAAAAGGCTTTGCTATGAAGGGAAAGAAGAAGCTGATATGCAAGATGAAAAAGTCTATGTATGGTTTAAAACAATCACCAAGGATGTGGTATCAAAAATTT
>JASDQU010948777.1:6465-17776 GCA_032191745.1 Picea mariana
TATATATATCAAGATTTAATTCATAGGAAGCACCAACTTCTAAATTCTCTAGCACCAACTGGAAGGAGGCTCCAATCCCCTATTCACAGGATCCAACCTGAAGGAAGCTACAACTCACTGATTTACCAGTTACAACTAGAAAGAGGCTCCAACCCCCTAATTTACAAGCTCCAACTTGAAGGAAGCTACAACTCACTAAGTTCTCTGGCTCCAACTGGAAGGAGGCTACAACCCCTTTTCCTTGCCCTGTCCTGTCGCCCTGAAATATAAGTGTAGATAAAATTGTCACTACCACTGATATTGTAACTGATATATCAATCAATCTTGTCACTGTAAAATTCTCACATCAACCTGCCATAATCAACTTGTCACATCAACTTGTCAGTGCCAACCTATCACATCAAACCGTCACTATATCATCAACCTGTCACTGTCACATCAACCAACCTGTAATTGTCACTACCACATCCACTCACATAGATACCAAAACCATCACAAAAATGTGTACATAAACCATGTACATCAACATGTTATCAACCATGCATAAACCATGCACATTAACCTATACCATACCATGTACCTCAAAAATGTACATCAACCTATACCATACAAAGTACATCAACCATGTACCATATCACGTACATCAACCATGTATGAAAACCATACCATCTCATGCATCAACCATATACCATATCACCCATGATCTGTCTCAATCATGCCATACACCATGTACCATAATATATCATTAATGAAGTGCCTCGTGCATAAACAAGATAACCACAATACCAAGATACCAATATAACCAACATGTGCTTCTAATCAATGTGCCATAACCTCACCAAGGTGTACCTCAACATGTACTAACATCACCAAAACATGTACCTCATACGTGTACCAAGAATATGCCTCACACCATGCACCAAATATGTGCCTCAAACATATACCAATGCCTCAACAATATACCAAAGATATGACCATCACATTATCAACATGTAACCAATATATACCTCAAACCATGTACCTCAATTATGTGCCAACAACCATAAACCATGTACCAAGAGATACCATCAAACATGTTCCATATCACTCATGTACCATATATGCCAAGTATCCAAGATGTTCCTCTAACAATGTATCATACCATCACCAAGGTGTACCATGCACAATCATTACCATGCCATGCCTCAAGCATGTACCATAAAAACATAAGCATAAGACTTAAAACTAACACATAAGAATACATCTGATCCCGTAGACACCATACTGTATCAGATAACATATGAGTAAACCAAATTGGGCATCAACAACCTGGTACAAGCATCACTTCACAACCTTTCAAAAGATTTTCACAGATCCACGACTTGATCTTCTACTACATGCGGATATCTCCACTTTTATCCACTATAGTCCACATACATTCATTCTCTTCTGACCTGTAACCCACAGATAACCTCATAAACTAGATGGGTTACCACCTTTTTTGCAATTTTGAGACTTTCACCTTCGACCTTCCTTCACAACCTCAAACTTGCTACCTCAGATTCAACCTCATATTCTCCAATAGACCAAAAGTTCTTCACAAGATAGATAATCAATAGAGTTGTGTGTAAATGTACTTATGAGAGAGTCCTTGAGGTGTATTTATAATTTTTCTAAGTAACCTCTTTCCTTACTTTAGGGGTTTCTTGTTACAACCACTTTAACCTTTCATTAATGAATTGTAACCAAATAGGGGCTTCTTAACCATTCTTCGGGGCTTCCAACTTCATGAGGGAATATCTCCCTAACCATGATGAACCATGTGGTTTACCACCTACCATTGGAAACGACATGATGAAGACTAGCCATTTAAGAGTGTGTTACCTACTCAAACAACTTCAGGTCTCGTGACCACAGTTTCGGGGCTTTGTGTAGACTTCATCAAATGAACCCATCACATCTGCTGACATCAACCACTCTTTTTGACATCAATGAAAACTAATTCATCATCAAAATTGATCACATCTCTGGGGTATCTTGAACTCTCCAAGGGTTGACATCAATGACAACCAACTATCCAACAATGTCCCCAATTGACATTGATGACAACACTCGTAGTCCGATACTAACACTCCCCCTATGACCATCGCTCCTCATCAATGTTTCTATCTATGTTTCTCTCCCCCTTTGACATCAATGGAAAAGGGTATCTCTCCTCGAGGCTGCTCCCCCTATCTTCATGCTTATGTTATTTCTCTTCACATGTTTCTCTCCTCATGTTTCTTTCCAAGTTCCTCTTCTCTTTGATATCAATAAAGAGTGACTCCCCTAAAAGTATACCTTCTCTAAATAATCCATCTTTGACTTCATGCGCTTGACTCTTACTCTTTCGATCTTTCACTTTATCTCCCTTTGACATCATGGGAAAAATGATAACTCCCCATGTCGATATGTCTCCCCCCACCTGCATGCTTCTAATATTTCTTTCTTGATCTCTTTCTATGACGATTTCTCTCCCTTTAATTTTTTGTAATATGTCGTGTAGATCAATGTGGTATTTCCTGTATATGCTTTCTTTCCTCTCTTATGGTGTTCTTTTTCCATTGGTGCTTCCTCTTGTAATTCACCGACACATATAAAAATCATTCAAAGTTACTTGAATTCAAGTATTCATGACTTGTCAAGTTCACATCAATGACCATACTGTTGAGGAAAAGATATGAATTGCCTTACTCAATAATTTTAAGATCTTTCCTGGCTAAGACAAGATAGTTGGAAATGTCACCCAGGGTTTATAGCCTCAAAATATTCACTCAATCCGCAAGTATGAATTACAAGGACTGAGGTTGATTTATAATTTAAATATGTTGCAATATAATAATTTTTTTGTAAAAGCTACTGGAATGTACACAGATTTTATGATAAAGTAAACATGGATATCAAAAGCGAAAAAATAACCAATTCACTAAAACACATGTATGAGACAGAATAACAATATGATTTTATTTCATTATAAAATACCAAAATTGTTTTTCTCTTTACAAAACCCCTACGAGGGTATGGACCAAAGTCTGATTTAGAGATCTTCGATGAACACCATACAAAAAGACTCTGATAGTAAAGTAAAACTAAAATTAATAATATGGACCAGCTTGCCACAAACTATTTCCATTTTGACTCTGCAAGATATCCTTTATCAGCCATGAAAATTAATTCACAAATAGACAAGAATACACAGACTATTAAGAATGAATCAACACCTCTAAAACAAACATATGAAAAACGTGGTTCAATATTGAACCTTGTTGTCTACAATAAAACCATGTTGTCAACAAGAGAATTAGGCTTTCGAATAAACTCGGAAATGAATGAAAACTAAAACTATCTCATGTAACTAAATATCAAACCTTAGTCTTGTTTCTCCTTCTATTCCCCTTTGTCTCTTCTTTTCATTGTGATTTTATTCTTTCCTAATAAGTTGAAGTAGTTCAATTACTTTCTTTAGTTAAGTTGATTTAACTTAACTAATTAGTTTATGAGAAATAAATAATAATAATAATATAGTTAAGGGTATTAATTAATAATAACTAGGTAGGTGGGACCCCTTGTGACTCCCGTTATTTCTTCTTTTTAAATCATGAAATATAACATACAAAAGATAATCATTTTGACCATATGCCACCCTTGTAACTCCCTTGAATATCTTTTATACTAGATATTTAAATATCAACAATAATTTATATCATATCCAAAAAGAATATATATCCACATTATCCACAAAATATAAAAAATAGGGCTTGTTGTCCTCATCTTTAAATACATACCCCATAGCCCAATGGAAAATTAAGCATTCTTTCAGACAATTATTACAAACAAACAAACAAATTCGAATTTTCATAACTAGCCTAATATTTAAAACTCAAACAAATCTAAATCTGATAGAGAGATCCCTCTCTGAAGCTGTTAGGGCTAGATCCTAGCTTCGAAAGTGGTTTGGTAGTTACCTCTGTCAATTTCTTATACCCTTCTACAACCTATGGAAATTATAGAGTGATAACATAGTGGCAACCATACTGGGGAACTGAACAAATTTTCCAAATTTTTTGTCTTCCCCAAGTAAGAAAACTTTATTCTGAACAATCAAAGATCTACGTTTCAAGAGATAAATGTTCAGAGGTTGTAAATAATTTAATTATGTTTTGAAGTTTTAATTTCTGGCTCCAAAAATAATTCATACCAGATCTCACCCTAATCCAGAACATGTAAAAGTAGTAGATAATCCTGAAAAAATAATTAGAAAAAGAAGTTAAGCAAAAAATCAAGGGAGTAGTAGTCCTCCTCTTAGGGCCACCTCTCTTCCAGAGAAGTTTGTCACAATCCAAGACATCTAGTTTGATCTACCTTTTGAGAAAAACCTTTTTAGAACCAAATCTGATAGCTTTGTGGATGAAACAGTTTTAGATCAAGCTATCCTCCAACCTAGAACACCTGAAAGACACTCTCCTAGATCAGATCTTGATCAACAAATCCTGAAAAACTTTGAAAAGTTACAAGATCTAGCATCAGAATTTGATCAAGATTTGCACAAATCCTACACACAACACTCTGTTGAAATTTCTTCCCTGACCATCTCTGCATCTTCTATCAATCCTCAAATATCTCATCCTATATCTTCCAGCCCTGCTTCTTCCACATCTTCCACCACTTCTCTAGCAATTTTACAGGTTACCATCCATCCTGCCACATGAGTTCCTACTATCCAACCTCCTCCACCAATCATGGCAGCAAGATATGCTCCCCTTGTTTTGGCTTATCCCTTACACAATATGCCCCAGGATTATCAAACTAGGATTCCTCAGTTTGATGGTACTGGAAGTATAACTGCAAAACAACATGTTGGCAAGATGAATGACTTCTTTGAATTGCAAGAAGTAGATGAGAAAAATGTCAAAATGAGGTTGTTTTCCCAAAGTTTAACTGGTGAAGTTAGGAAATGGTTCAAAGTTTTACCAGCTACTAACATTAATGACATTACTTCCTTTCACCAATCTTTTCTCAATAGATGGGAAGTAAAGAAAAATACACTTCAAATATTTTCTAAAAATGAAAGTATAAAAAGAAACCAAGGGGAAAGTGTATAGGATTATTGCACTCGATTTAACAATATTTATAATGCAATTCCAACAAACATTCAACCTCCTCAAGTCTTAGCTTTTATAAAATTCCATAATGGTTTTGATGTTGACATGTCTTATCAATTGAGAGAGAGAAACCCTGCAACTTTGGAAGAAATGAAAAAATGTGATGTGAGTGTAGAGGCAAATATGTTGTCTAAGAGTGCTAGATAGAGAACATAAAGGAGAGTAACTATCAAGGAAGAACCATCTACTTCCACTGTTGATGCTAAAATAGACTCCTTAGTAAGAATGATGGAAAGAATGATGGAAAGACTAGATATCACTAATAGGAATCCACCAAGAGAAAATCAACTTGGTCCCCAAATCAAAAATCGTGTTTTCAGGAGAAATCCACCCCAAATTAGACAAAGAGAACCTAGAGAACAGAGAGGCCTTGATAACAAGATTAGAACTCCTTTCCAAGAAAATTACGCTGATGAAGGTGAAGAAACAATCAAGGGACTTGATGATGTTCAAATTAATCTTATGGGAATAGATGATAATGATTCTATTTTTCTTACCCAAGAAGAACAAGATATTTTCCTTCTTTCACAGATTGAAGTTGATGAGGAAGAATCAGAACAATAAGATTTTGAAAATGAAATAATGGAAGTTCATAGACAGTATAACTTAAGAAGTAAGAAGTCCAATGATAATTGAACCAAGAAATCTTCTGACTTTAAAAAAATAGTAGATACACCTACCAAGAAAGTTCCTGATAGCCCCCAAAAGAAAAACTGAGAGGTCCTCACCAAAAGAATATTTGACTCTGTATCAAGAACAACTCAAATTGATGTTCCCTCCACCGACCATCCCAAAGATACTTCACAGATGAATGTTGTTGACAAATCAGATCTCCCTATTCAAAATAAAGATCCAACCTCATTCAGCCTGGAAAGTGAATTGGCAAAGCTCAAAATACCTATTCCTCTAACAGAGTTGATGTATAAGAATGCTTATAGATCACAGGTGATCAAATCTCTGAACATAGAGGTAGGAATGGGTACATACACAATAAACGTTGTTGATGATCAACCATAGTTGTTATTTGGGCCTGAAGTTGATGGAAAACCTGAAAGTGGTGTTGTACCTCCTTTTTATGTTAGTTTGAGTATTCATGACAAAACTTTGCACAATGCCATGTTGGACTTTGGTGCTTCTCACAACCTCATGCCTAAGGATGTTATGGAGAAATTGGGACTTGATATCACTAGACCTTACAAGGATTTATATTCTTTTGATTCAAGTAAAGTTAAATGCATAGGTCTTATTAAAGATTTGTGTGTTACTTTGGTACAAATCCCAGCTAAAAGCACGGTAATGGACATAGTTGTTGCAGACATACCTCCCAAATATGGCATGCTACTGTCTCTCTCATGGGGAGCCAAATTATAGGGTACCTTACAACTGGACATGTCTTATGCCACCATCTCATTATTTGGTCAGCAGAGGAGATTATACAAGGAGACACTGATGAAATACATGGTCAGTAGTCAAGAGAAACCACATAATTACCCCTTATATTCTTTTCATTATGACCTTGACTCTTTTATTTTATACAATGATGGAGACATGGAGAGACAAATTGTAAACTTGGAGGATGATGTTTATAACTTGGTGGAAAACAAAACATCCCTTGAGGAAGACAAAATAGTGGTGGTACAATTTTGATGAACCAAAAGAACCTCTGTGGAGTTTAGACTTTGATGGTGTTGTTAGTAAGGAAGGATCAGAAGTTGGAGTGTGGATTTCATTTCCAAAAACAATACAGACATAAAGCCATTCCTACAATTTGAATTTTCAGTGTACCAACAATATAGTTTAGTATGAAGCTTAAATGTTTGGTTTGAAATTGTTAAAAAACATTGGTGCCAAGAGAATTTCAATAAGGGGTGATTCTGAACTCATAATAAAACAGATCAAAGGTGAATACTCTGCCAAACACCCGAGACTGAGAGCCTATAGAAATTTTGTTATGGATTTCTTGCAACTCTTTACTGAATATGATTTGCAGGCCATTCCCAGGGACCAAAACATTCTTGTTGATGGTCTGGCTACCTCAGCAGCCACTTGTAAGATACCATTTCATCCAAATCGCCAGTATACGGTTGAGGTGAAGTGCAAACCTATTGTCCCAGACAATCTTAGGTATTGGCAAGTTTTTGGAAATGATGATCAAATTGAAATTTTTTTGCAATCCAAGCATGAGTTTGAATGTGCAAATATTGATGTAGATAGTGATGATGAAAAATGAAGTGTAAATAAGATAGGTTTATAATAAATAAATGAAAAACAAGAATATGTGGATTTTTTGCAATTAAAGGATAATATTTTTCCTAGAGGATTAGTCCCATTGGAAGAATTGTTTGATTTTGATGATGTGGCTAAAAAACCAAAAATTGAACCTACTGGAAAAGAAGTTGAGGATTGCAATATAGGAATTGAAAAAGAACCAAAGATGATTAAACTGTCAAAATCTTTACCTCCTACTCAAAAACAAAAATACATAGAATTGTTCAAAGAATTTGTAGATGTTTTTGCATGGAGCTATGAAGATCTAAAATCCTATGATACTAGAATTATACAACACAAAATTCCCATAAAAGAAGATCATAATCCTTTCAAACAAAAACTTAGGAGGATTAACCCAAATTTGATGCCTCTAATTGAAAAGGAAATAAAAAAGATGTATGATGCTAAAATCTTTGTCCCATTGAGATTTTCTAAATGGGTGTCCAATTTAGTTCCAACCAGAAAGAAGAGTGGAGAAATCAGACTGTGTATTGATTTCAGAAACCTCAATAAAGTCTCTCTTAATGACAATTATCCCTTGCCCAAAATGGATCATATTTTTCAAAAGGTAGTTGGATCCAACATAATTTCTTTGATAGGTGGCTTTTATGGTTACAACCAAGTTTTAGTCCACCCTAATGATCAAGAGAAAACAACATTTACTACACCCTGGGGCACTTTCATGTATGTGAAAATGCCTTTTGGTTTAATGAATGTTGGGGCCACATTACAGAGAGAAATGGATATTTCTTTTGTGGATGAATTTGGAAGATTCATTTTAATATACCTGGATGACATAATTGTTTTTTCAAAAACATATGAAGAGCACCTACTCCACCTTAGAAGAGTTTTTGAAAAATGCAAGAGATTTGGAATTTCACTTAATCCAAAGAAAACATTGTTTGGTCTAGAAGAAGGTAAATTGTTAGGACACATCATATCCAAGGATGGAATCAAAATAGATCCTAACAGAATTGAAACCATTCAAAAAATAGATCATCCCATAAACATAAAAGAATTACAGTCTTTCATAGGAAAAATAAACTTTCTAAGAAGATTTATCCCTAACTTGGCAGAACTTCTCAGAAACATAACAAATATGTTGAAAAAAGACATAAAAATAAAATGGACCATAGAAGCAAAACATTCCTTTGATCAGGTGAAACAAGTCTTGACACAAGCCCCTTTGCTTATCAACCCTGATTATACAAAAGACTCCCTACTATTCTCTTTTGCCTCTGAGCATACCATTGCAGGCATTCTTTTGCAGAAGAACAGTGAAAGCCATGAACAACCTATTGACTTTTTCAGTAAATCCTTGAGAGATGTTGCATTGAATTATAACATCATGGAAAAACAATCTTTTTCTTTGGTGAAAGCTACCAAATATTTTAGAGTATATATTCTCCACTCACACATTATTGCTTATGTCATGAATTCGGTGGTGAAAGATATTCTGACCCAAGATAGTCCAGATGGAAGAAGGGTAAATGGATTGTTGTGATCCTTGAATATGATATTGAGATCAAACCAACCAAGCTAATCAAGGGTCAAGGATTAGACAAATTGATGGTTGAGTCCAACTTTCATGCTTTGGATATTAAATGTCTAACTGCAGTTGATGAACAAGAAGAGCAGATGACTCCACAAGTTAAAGAGGTTTTATCAACCTCTCCCTGGTATGTAGACCTTATTTTTGTTTTACATCACTTACAATCTCCTCCTGGTTTAACTAAAACTAAAGCTAGAGTTTTGAAACTCAAAGCTTTGAAGTATTGTATTTTGAATGGAAATTTGTATTGGGAAGATGCTAGAGGGATTCTACTAAATTGTTTGTTGAAATATGAGGCTAATAAAGCTTTGCAGAAATTCCATGAAGGAGACTGTGGTGGACATTTGAACTAGAAAACCACTGCCAATAAAATTCTAAGAGTTGGTTTCTATTGGCCAACTTTATTTGCAGATGTCCACAAGAAAGTGAACTCCTTCCATAAATGTCAAATCTTTGAAGGCAAAAGGAAACTTCTTCCTTTACCCCTGAAACCAATTTCGGCCGAATCTCCATTTCAACAATGGGGTTTGGATTTCATTGGAGAAATCCATCCACCATCATCAAGCCATCATAAGTGGATTCTCACAACCACTGATTATTTCACCAAGTGGATTGAAGTTGTACCCACCAAGCAAGCCATTGATGTTGTGATCATTAAGTTTTTGGAAACTAACATTCTTTCTAGATTTGGATGCCCCGGGAAAATTATCATTGATAACGTAGCTGCATTCAAGTCAAAAAAGATGATAGAGTTCTGAAACAAATATCAAATCACCTTAGGACACTCTACTTCCTATTACCCTCAGGGGAATGGATTGGCAGATTCATCAAACAAGAGTCCGGTCAACATTATCAAGAAGTTGTTGCAGTACAACAAAAAATCATGGCACAATAAGTTGGTAAATACATTATGGGAAGACACACTTACTACAAAGAGCTAAATCGGTATGTCCCCATACTAGTTGGTCTATGGAATGGATGTTGTCTTTCCTACTTATTTAGGTGTCCCTGTCATGAAATTACTGCAAGAAGTACAAGTAGAACCAAATAATATCCAGAGGAGAATTAATCACACTATACAACTACAACAGTCCAGAGAAGAGGTCTACAACCAAACTCAGGTGATTCAGGAAAATATCAAGAAGATCTATGAAAAAAGGACCAAAGATGATGACTTCCAAATAGGAGACAAAGTACTAAAATGAGACTCAAGGAATGAAGAAAAGGGAAAACATGCAAAATTTGAAAATCTATGGAAATGTCCATTAACAATACATGCCTACAGAGGAAGTAATGCATTTTTTATCAGAGATATGGATGGAGCATATCTGCCAGGAGGACCTGTCAATGGCAGAATGCTCAAGCACTATGTTTCACAGGAATGAAATTTTTTCTCACTCTTTTCATTGTAAATACCATTTTACTTTTTATGTCAGGTGTGGGTGACTTTTATCAGTGGTTGAAGCCCAAAGAGAAGGCCCTAAGCCCCTTATCAATGTCACCAGATTTACATTTACAATAAAACTAATCAGAAAGAAGAAAGTATTAGAGAAGAGGATTCAAGGCAACAAATAGTTGGTTCTTGTCACATCATAAGGAGAGCACCATTCCCAAGTGGAGCCACTGTTATAACACTATATTTCATAGTATCACCTGGTGATTGGAAGTTCTTCCTCTAGTCATATTTCATTGTAAATAATATTTTATTCTGCAAATGATTTACAAAAAGAAAAAGAAAAAGAAAAAGTAAAGAATAAAATTAGAAAAAATGAAAAGAGGGTATAAAAAATAATAAAATACAAAAAAAAGAGAGAAAATATAAGACCCCATGAAAAATAAATTTAGTTTGAATCATACTGTATAATCATGATCAAACTTTTTGAATTTATGTTTGATAGGTTAGTGAATAAGTTTGGTCAAACAGTTTAATCTTGGCCAAATTAGTTAGGTTAGAGTAATAATTAATCCAACAGTCTAAGTTGGATTAATATGTTAGATGCCTAGGTTAGTTGATAGTTAGTGATGTTTATTTCAATAAAAGTTGAAAGGGGACTGTCAAAACACCCTTTGTTTGAATAAATTTGGGTATTTTTACCTTAGGAAAATAAGACCATGGTGTAAAAGTGGAAAAGGTAGGATTAGCGCTACACATTCCATATTTTTTATCCTAAGTTTATAATGGATAAGACCTTTTGTCATGTAGTAGATAATTTTCGCATAATTTTTCAGCGACGACATCCATCAGCGCCCAGATCGACGGTTCTTAGCTCATTTTAGACCCTCCGACCTTTCTGCCTTTAACGGTGGGGGG
>JASDQU010948778.1:15242-27159 GCA_032191745.1 Picea mariana
TAGTAAATATGGAAAAACATTGATAAACTCCAATTGATTCTCATGTCTTCTTCCCTTTTCATTTTATGGAAAAATTGAGGAACCTGTTGATTCTTCAAAATTTTGTGTGGTAATACATATTCCCAAATGGCCATGGTGGAAGGATAGGAAGCACTTTGGGATGTTCTAGAATGGGCGATAGCAAAATTTGAAATCAATTTTCCATTGGAAACAAGACTACTTACTTTTGTCTTCATGTTTTGATTTCTATATTTCTTCAAAAACCAAACTTACAAAAACAAATAGAATGTGTTTTGAAGTTGGGTCATGGAGGCGACACTTCTACAAAATTTGAGATTGAATTTTACATGGAATTTTTGAATGATTTGTCATTGGATAAACATGCTAGAGTTGTTGGCAATGAATATAAGGATATTTTGGAAGAAAGAGAAGGTATGGGATTTAGAATGCAAATTTTAGAAGGTTTGGGAGATATGGAACTGATAATTGCCTCTGCCAAAGAACCCCCTATGGTTTCATTTTCTAAGTGACAACCTCCACTATACTTTCTTGCCTCACACAACAGAGGAACAACACCTATAGTGGTTAATTTTGGAGTGATTTATGAGCTGAAGAAGTGTACATACTCATTTGCGAAAATTGGAAGGAGGAAATATTATCCTGAGCCTTTGGTTTATACGCTTGCCTTTCTTATTTACGTAGACTGGAGCTTGGTAAAAAAAAATTGGTTGAGCTGCTTAATATCCATTACATTGAAAACCATGATAATTCACTAGGGACTATCTACAAAATAAATTTATGAATACAAAGACCATGTATTGTGTTCCCAAGGTACCAAATCTTTTTATGATCATGAAGAAGATGATTGAGATGCATTCCTTTACAACTCCATGGAAGATCCTAACATTTTAGGAAATCAAGGATGTAATGGTACATACATTTATGGAATTTTAGATGGAATAGATTTTTGAAGATAATCCTCAGTGATCTCAGTTTATGCATTCAATCGAGGAAGAGGTTTGTCATCTAAAAGCTGAAGAAATAAAAAAATATGGAGCCATCACATGGCCTCAATGTTGACAGGGAAATATGATGTATCTCATTTAATTTAGAGAATGGAACTTCCTTCATATTTTTTGTTGGTGACCCTATTTATGAGTCTTACTGGGAATATTGCAGCCAAACATAGACACACTTCAAATGTGACTTATTTTCATTTTCGCACACCATTCTTGTTGTTTAAATATGGGAGAATAAAGGCTCGTAAAATGACATGGTTTTAGCCACATATCGTACTAATTCACCTAAGGGAAGCCTTGTTTCCCAACAATGAGATCCTAAGATGAAGAAAAATCCATTTCCTAGTACTTATGTTGATATAACCACTAGCAATGACTGAAGATTTACCTCATTCAATTATCTGAATTTTTCTTATAAGACAAAACAACCAAAGCATTCATGGACTATTAAAATAATTGTTGTTTTTAGGCATTCATATTCCACTTTAAAAGAAGACATTCAAAGTAATATTTCATGTGGAATCGATAACAAAGGACCTAAACCAAGTGATGAAGGTTCTGAAAATTCATATGATGATTTTAGTGATAAATTATTGATTAGGAGGGTGGATATAGAGGCTATGAGAATGTTGTAGGTGAAGGAGCAACTAGAAATGTAGTTTTGGATGCACAAAATTTGTTCCCACAAATTTCAAATTTCTCTCATAAACTTCACAATAATCTATGCACTCCGCAAAGAATATGGATTCAATATACACTGACTAGCATTGCAAAGAATATGAGGTAGAATGTTAGATCAAACTTTGTAATTTTTCACTTGTATCCAAAATTGTACAAACTACCAAGTCTAAGGGTGTTGATATATTAATGCTCTTAGATATGATTTTGTGACTAATATTCTTTTCAACATAATACTATTCTCACAATGACAATGATGCCAATGTTAAAAATAGGGTTTTAACTACATTTCATAAAGTATTACTAATTTTAGAGAGACATGTTTGGCAGGCAAGAGGAGAGTCATTACCAAGTTCCGCGACATCTCCAAAGGTTTTTCCAGATAGGGATCCTTTGCCTCTGTCGATGTCCAATTGAAATCCTAGACCCTTGAATATCTACACTTCTTTACCTCTATCAGATGGGGGTTTTCTCCTCTACCTCTGTTGGATAGATTTTTTCTCCTCGAATGCCCACGAACACGATGTATGGTCGGGAATCAAGATTAGTTTTTCTCCTCGGACGCCCAATTTCTCCTTAGACGGTGGTTTGGTTTTTCTCCTCGGACGCTAGATTGGTTTTTCTCCTCCTTGGACAGGGTTTTTCTAAGCTAGTAGATGGTCGATGCCCAATTTTTTTTGTAATGAATGTGTGCGGGTGGATTAGTTTGGCATTTGTATTTTTTGGGTTTTTTTTTAATGTTTTATTATTAATTGTTTTAATTTAATTAATATATATTTTAATTAAATTCATCATAATATAATGGATTATATTATGAATTATAGGATAGGAATTAAGGTGATAGGTACTAGGGATTGCATGGATTAATAATTGGAGAATATGGGGTTTAGGGGTTAGGGGGTTATAGTGGTTGGGGGATTAAGCAGTGATAGGTGTTAAGGTTCAGGGGTTATAGGGTTCAAGAGTTTAGTATTAAGTGTTATAGGGTTTCGGGGATATATGTGTCAATGATTGTTGGGTTTAGATATTTTGCAAGTTTTGGGATGGGGGTATTAGAGGTTATAGATGTTATATTTTATTGGGTTAGTAAGGGATTATAATGGGTATGGGTTATATCATTTAGGAATACAAGTTATAAGGATTGTATGGGTTAATAGGTGTTATATATTATGAAGTTTGGTGTTGATAAGGTAAAGCGATAAAGGTATATGTGTTATAGTTGTTAGGGGTAATGGGTTATAAGGGTTCATAAGGATTATAGGATTTGGGGATGATTGAGGTTAGTTTTAATGTGGGTTAAGGTTGGTAGTGATAGGTCAAAGGGGTAAAGGTTATATATGTTATAGGTGTTAAATATAAGGGGTTATAACAATTAAGAGAGATAAAATTTATATGCTTTCGGGGTGATAAGGGTTAGGGTTAATGTAGGTTAAAAAATGTAGTGGTTAAAATGTATAGAGTTTATGGGTAATGAATTATATGTTATAGGGATTACAGGATATATGAGTTATATGGATTATGGGTTAAGGGTTATGGAGGTAAGGGATATATAGGTTAGGGGTTATACAAGTTTAGGGTCTTAAGTATTATGGAAGTTTTGGGTTTAGGGGTTATGGTTTAGAGTTTAGTTGTTAACATAGATACAGTTTAGGGGTTACCATGGCTAGGATTTATATGAGTCAAGGGTGATAGGAGTTAGAAGGGTAAGAAATTATAAAGGTTAGGGTGATAGGTTATAGGGGTCAATATTATATGAATTATGGGGATTAGGGGTGATAAGGTTATCAAGGTAAGGAATTATGAGGGTTAAGGGTGATAGGTTGTTGGGGTGAATGTTACACTCATTATGGGTTTGCGGGGTTATATTTTTTAGGGTTTACAAGTGTTGGGGAAAGGGGTTATACAAGTTAGTCATCCTATCTATTAGGTGTAGAGCTTATAAAGTTTGAGGGTTATAAATTTTGGGGGTTATTAATAATAAGGGTTATATGGGTTAAGAGTCGTAGGGTTTAAGGATTAGGATATAAGAGTTCAAGGTTATATTAAGAATGATAAGTGTTTGGGGGTAGTGATTGAGGGTTATAATGTTTATGGATTAAATTTTATAGGTGTTATAAGTTTTAGGGATTAGGAGTTGTAGTGGTTATGTATTATATTATGGGTTATAATGTACCGTGGAAGTGGTTATTTTTGTTTGGATTCATATGGGTTAGGAATGAGATGGGTTATAGGGTTATGGATCAAAGAGTATAGGAATCCACTGTTATTTTAGTTAGATGCAATAGAAGGTGTAAGGATTAGAGATTATATGTCTTTATAAATACCAAGGGTTCTATTAGTTGTTAATGGGATATGGGTTATTGATATTATATATTAGGGTTTATAATCTTAAGAGGGTTATAAATGTTAGGGGTTATATGTTAACAATTACAAGGGTTTGGTTTATAAGATTCTTAGTGGAAAACTATTTGAACATGTACAATTTCTAGTTTTAAGGTTGTTTTACATTAATGTTATGTAACTATTAAGGTGGATTATAAGGTACATTTATGTTCTATGTATGAAGGTAAGGAATATTAGATCTCAGTTTTCTTGTATATAGTGTTAACAAAGGGAGGTCTTATGTTAGACAACTTTAAAAGCCATGTGTAGACATAGTCAAACACCAAACTTTGGGTATACTGGGAAGATTTAAATATGATTTATATCCACCACCTATTATTCATATAATTGTGTCTTGGTTCCTAGCAGTGTTAAAATTTTGTGTTCAATTTGAATATTTTTTCCTATATTGAAAAGTTTTTGCATGTGGTTTTGGAGAGGAACTTGTCAACTAACTTGGAGTAAATTGTCAACCCATAAATTTTAATCCAAAATGACATTATTTAAATACAAAATTCCATCAAGCGTCTTCTTCTTGCCACCAAACTCATAGGCCAAAGTCCCATGTTTTCGAACAGTGTCGACTAAGAGGCTATAACAATGAAGAACATCATGTTCATTGAAAATTTGTTGCTACAATACTATGACAACAATGATGACATTTACGATGATGACATTTATTGATCATTCCAGTTATATTGCTCATTCATGATGCCAAAAGAATATCGGCTCATGCATATTTAGACCTTATTGAAACACTAATTGCATTAAGGTAACTTATTTTAACTATGTATTTCTCCACAAGAAAGAGAGAGAGTTAACCTATGGTAGTCAATTTGCTTTTAAATGAGATTAATAATAATTTATACTTGCATTTTTAATGGCCCAATTCTTCGGTGACATGGGTTCATAACCATATAGCACTTTAAATTGGGTAATTTTGGAAGTAGAGTAATACATAATATCATACCAATATTCTGTTAGATGGAACCACCTCACCCATTTCCTTTGTTTATCCCATGTGTACATTTGAAGATACCCCTTCCTCCAACCACTTATAAACTACCTTTGTTTAATGGTGATAGGTACTAGGCTTATTGTTTGATTGTCAAATTGTTTGTGCGAGTCATTTTTGAGAACAGAAACCCTCCCATGTCATCAATGCATGCTTCTAGTCTAACCATGTCAATGCATGATTAATCACACAATATTCAAGTTATTTTATGTCTTTGGTTTTTTCTCTCATCTAAGTACTCTTTTGAACGGCACAGACGACACAGAATGGGTGTGTGAGTGATATTTGATTCTGGAAACCCTCCCATATCGTCAAGGAATGTGAACAGTCTATCCATGTCAAATCTCGGTGCATACAAAAACATTTTGAAAAAATTTAAATGTTGGCCCCATTCAAAGGTCACCGTTTCCCATCATGTACTCTATCTCTAGTACAATGTAATTTAATATCTTTTTCCTTTAAAATACGACCGAGAAAATTAAAATGAAATGACGACCAGATGGGTCGATATATATACTGGGTGTGTGAGTGATCTTTGAGTCTATAAATCCTCCCATATCGTCAAGGCATGGGAACAGTCTATCCATGTCAAATTTCAGTGCATACAAACACATTTTGAAAGAATTTCAACGTTGGCCCCATTCACAAGTTATTGTTTCACATCATGTACTCTAGACCTAGTACAATATATTTTATTTGTTTCCTTTAAAATATGACCGATATGCACATCCTTGCATCTAATACTACAAGGGCATACAATAGAGTCGATAAATAAGTACTTGATTAATCGCATAAGCTTCAAGTTATTTTATGTCTTTTTTTTCTCTCTCTCATCTAAGTACTAAGTTGGTCCATGTCCAAACGAATAATGTTTTGGTCAAAGAGACTAACTCACAATCCCTTCTACCCACAAATGACCCTAAGAAGAATTCTAAATTTTTTTCCCTAAAGTGCTTATGTTTGTTAAGATCATTAAAATAATTCAAGATGGAGCCAAGGGGGTTGGTGGGGGGACTAGCCATGGACAAGAAAATGCCTTCTACTATTGAAATAAAATTAGATATATCATTGGCTAAGTGTCAAGAAAGGAAATAAGTAAGAGAGGGTAAACAACTCACCATCAATGGGGTCTTTAGAGCAAGGAAGACCTAAACATTGGTTACAAAATTATCATTATTTCACTAAATTCCAGAGGGGTTGGGGGTGCCCACAAATAGTTATCCCTCAAATGAATGTTCTCAATTTTCCAACCTAATGTTATGATGCTACAATAAATTTTCCAACCTAATGAATATTTTTGTGTGCATTTAAAACTGTAAAATTCCCACTCAATTATTTTTGGTCTTTTTATTGGTTTTACTGCATTAGCCTTTCGTCAAACAATTTGGCATTGAAACGTTTATAGAGGTTGTTATGAATTTGCTCATTTATGTAGAAATTTTATATGAATTCCTTATTTAAATAGGAAGGGTTCACTTTGCATGAATTTTGAAAGAGAATTGGGTTAATATTCCTGGACCAGGACATGGTGGTGGACGACAATTTTAGGAAATCTGGAGATGTCATCGGGGGCCTGGGAAGAGTTATATTTTCTTTTTAACGACTTTCCCACCATAAAATAGGTTCAACCAGAGATAGGGTCTAACATTTGGAAGATCAACACATGTCTTACAGTATTTGGTGCCCCCTCAGTGGCCATTGAAAATATGGAGAATCGAGTACCATCCATGCCTGATTGTACTGATATCTGCCTCCTTGGATTTTTCAATGTCCACTAGGTTAGCGATCTTGATGAGATAATATCTACCTTGGGCTACTTGTTTTCTCTTGGCTCTGGACAATTTTTGTTAGTGTTCTAAGAATAAACAAGTTGTTATTCTCTTCTCCATTAACGACAACTATGCTAGTGAAGTTCATTTCGGAAAGCATCTTCCCTAGATACAAATGATGCTTGATCAACTTGGTCTTCCTCCACAAACTCATTCCACCTTTGTGAAAATCAAAGTACCATTGAGATTATTCATAATCCAATGAATCATCAGAAGACAAAACACATGGATATTTGGATGCACTAAATTTGGAAACCTCATGCTCAAGGAAAACTTGTGCGGATATTTGTTCCTGTAGTAGATCAACAAGTAGATATCTTCACCAAATCTCTTCTAGATCCTGCCTAAACCCCTGTAACTATATTTTTTAATAATATTACGTACAACCATTATTATCGAGTAACCATATAACCCCTAAGAACCTATGAACATTAACCCTTATAATCACTATAATTTATTTCCCCAAACGCATTTGACTCATAACAACTACAATTTGTAGAATCCCAAACCCCTAAACCCTTGAAAATTTAACCCTAATGTTTAACCCTTATAACCCTAAACATGTACATTAACTATTACATCTTTCCATTATTAGTACTAGTCTATCAACTATGTTAACCCTAATCACTTATAAACTCTATAATTTCTAACTTATAAACCCCAAATAGCTAAATCCTAACTTATTAACCTTAAGCACATAATACATAATACCTAAAGCCTAACTTTTCGTCGATAGTATAGCAAATTTGTCGCAAGATTATTTACATTTGTCTCTCTTGCGACGATATCAAATGATGCTTGGATTCATTTCATATTTGGTTTATCAACTTGAAATCTCAATTTGATACTTTGCAAGCTAGTTGGACCTTCAGTGAAATACAAATATGAAACCTTGAATCATTAACATATCTACTAGAACATATGAAAAATAGCGTTTATGGTTTCCATGATGAACTGATGATGGAATAAAGTGGGTGTGTCAGTCAAATTTGAGTCCAGAAACCCTCCCATATCGTTAAGGCATGCAAATAGTCTATCCATGACAAATTTCAGTGCATACAAAAACTATTTGAAAAAATTTCAATGTTGGCCCCATTCGTAGGTCCATGTTACTCGCCTCTAGTATCTTGATGGTGTTTATTAAGAAATCAATGAAATACAGGGATTTTTCATCGCAACAATGATGTAGATACATTGTATATACATTAATGTAGAACCTGAAAGCAAAATGAAGAAAGACCGACGAAATCCTAAAACTTGCGTGTACCAAATTGGGTACTCTGAAAGAAAATTAGGGTTTATGGTTTACATGATGAATTGATGATGGAAGAAAGTGGGTGTGTCACTCAAATTTTAGTCCATAAACCCTCAAATATTGTTAAGGCATGCCAATAGTCTATCCATGACAAATTTCAGTGCATACAAAAACTGTTTGAAAAAATTTCAATGTTGGCCCCATTCGTAGGTCCCTGTTGTCGGTGTCTAGTCCTCGTGCAATTTTCATTCCTCGTTCATCGTTCCTATTTCCTCTTTCCTTGACCATGGTGTATTCCCCAAGATCCATTATTTTTGTACAAAATTACATACTAATGGCATAAAATTATCGACGAACTTTTTTCGTCGATAGCATAGCAAATTCGTCGCAAGATTATTTACATTTGTCTCTCTTGCGAAAATATCAAATGATGCTTGGATTCATTTCATATTTGGTTTATCAAATTGGAATCTAAATTTGATACTTTCCAAGCTAGCTAGACCTTCAGTCAAATACAAATATGAAACTTGGAATCATTGACATATCTACTAGAACATATGAAAAATAGGGTTTATGGTTTCCATGATGAATTGATGATAGAATAAAGTGGGTGTGTCAGTCAAATTTGAGTCCATAAACCCTCTAATAACACTAAGGCATGCAAATAGTCTATCCATGACAAATTTCAATGCATACAGAAACTATTTGAAAAAATTTCAACGTTGGGCCCATTCACAGGTCCATGTTGCCCACCTCTAGTATCTTGATGGTGTTGATTAAGAAATCAAGGAAATAGAGGAATTTTTCATAACAATGATGATGCAAATACATTGTATATACATTAATGTATAACCTGAAAGCAAAATGAAGAAAGACCGACAAAATCCTAAAACTTGCGTGTACCAAATTGGGTACTCTGAAAGAAAATTAGGGTTTATGGTTTACATGATGAATTGATGATGGAATAAAGTGGCCGTGCCACTAAAAATTGAGTCCATAAACCCTCCCATATTGTTAAGGAATGCCAATAGTCTATCCATGACAAATTTCAGTGCATACAGAAACTGTTTGAAAAAATTTCAACATTTTCCCCATTCGCACGTCCCTGTTGTCGGTGTCTAGTCCTCGTGTAATTTTCGCTCCTCATTCCTTGACCATGGTGTAGTCCCCAATATCCATTATTTTTGTACAAAATTACAAACTAATGGAATAAAATTATCAATGAAATTTTTTCATCGATAGTATAGCAAATTCGTCGCAAGATTATTTACATCCGTCTCTCTTGCGACGATATCAAATGATGCTTGGATTCATTTCATATTTGGTTTATCAACTTGAAATCTCAATTTGATACTTTGCAAGCTAGCTAGACCTTCATTCAAATACAAATATGAAACTTGGAATCATTAACATATCTACTAGAACATATGAAAAATAGGGTTTATGGTTTCTTTGATGAATTTATGATGGAAGAAAGTGGGTGTGTTAGTCAAATTTGAGTCCAGAAACCCTCCCATATTGTTAAGGCATGCGAATAGTGTTAAGCCCTAATATTGGATCATTACCCCTTAATTGGGTCATATTATATTAGTAATGTTATTTTATTTATCTCAGCTTTAGGCCATTAGTTGTAATTATACCTCCTAGTCTCCTATATATACCAAGGAGACATTTTCATTTTGAATCATCTTGTACTTGAATATTTAAGTGGGGTAAAAGGAGTTTGCCCCCTTGAAGAGGCTTATTATCTAAAATTATCTCTTTTTCAAGGCATTGAGTACTTTTTCAGAGGTTTTTCTATGCTATATTGATATTTGGTTCTTAACATATGGTATCAGAGCTCAAGGTCTTGGGGTTTCGCTGCTACATATGACACACCTTGGAATTTTTTCTATAGCTTGTTTTCTGCAATGTTTCATAAGGAATTTCTTGGAGTATATTTAGTAGATGGATAAAGGTACGTTGTTTTCAAAATTCAGCTCCCGAGGCCTTATAATTTCATAGATACAACCTGTACAAGATAGGGTTCTGGAATCATCCTGAACTGAGTCATTGCAGAATTTTCACTATAAAAACTTTTCTATAATGTTTCAGAACTTGAATTATGGAGGCTATTTACAGAAATTAGTAAGGTATTTATGGTAAAAATTTCAGCTTCTGGGTCATCTTAAATTTGTAGATACACCCTATGTAATATAGGGTATCTGACTAGTCATATTGACTAGTATCAAGAAGGTGTTCTAGGTAAAACAATCATAACATCTTCCTAGAGTATCCAAATTGAGTGGGACTAGTTTCATTGGATCGTGGAAATTTTGTAGTATATTTGGTGCAAGTTTTAGTATTTTATATCAATCATTTTGTGCGGGGCACGCTATACAAGTGAGATCTCCTGGAAAGGCAAAAAATCAGCAAGTTGTGGGGATGTTACCATAAATTCTACTTGGCACATCCAATTTTGATCAGACCTGTGGCATTGCAGAGAAGAAATATCAAAGAACTACATAAAATAAATTTTCATACCCATAAGGGATGAAACTTGGGAGATACAACAGAACAAATATTGTCTAGCAGAACCACCTCAAAATCAAGGTTCAAAAGTGATACTTGGCCAAAATGCCACCAAAAAAGGGAACTTCTACACCAAATAAGCCTCTAGAAAATCCTAATTGGACTCTTGATGAAGGTGAAGAAATGCGTAGGGACATAAATTAACTACAAAAGAAGATGGATTCTGTTAGCACTCAGTAAATTTCCTAGAGGTTGAAAAAGAAGAAATCTACTAAGGTAACCTTAACCAACTGCTTTTAAAGCTGGGATCTAGCCCTTCCAGCTTCAGAGAGGGATCTCTCTATATGATTTAGCTTTTCTTTTAGTTTTAAATTTTAGGCTATTTTAAAGCACAAGTATGTTTTGTCGTAAAAGGGGTTTTATAAATTGGTTGAGACTGTTTACACGTCCATTGGGCTATGGGGTCTGTATTTAATAAAATCTGAGATACAACCAGAAATGCCGAAGAAATCCTTCACAAGGCGAGATAACACACTCACTGGATATTTAATATTTAAAATGATGATCAGAAGAAAAGATAAGGCAAATAACTCCAACTAACAAGCACTTAAGAATCTCTTAATTGAAGATATTTAGAAGATGAACATTCAAATCTTTAGAATCGGAAACAGGGTATCGGAGATAAATCCTTCAACATAACGCTATTCGTAAAGATTAGTTATCGAAAAACAAGATGATTACAGAGAAAGAAAACATTTAACTGAGAAAATCACATCACCAGTGAACATGCGCAGGAATCCTGTAAAGTGTCTCTTCTTTATTAATGGTGGATCTCTTCAAAAATGATACATCTTGATAGCAATAGGGTGTGCAAATCGACAACCCTCAATACATCGGAAAATGAAGCATTTATAATACAAAATACATACGCTCCTGTCATAACTGATCAGGACGTGTTCATACTATTTTTAGACTAACTATCTCAACTAATCAAAACTGCTTTGATGACTCATTACAACTGTATACTGAATTTCAGGGGTAGGTCGTTGGCGAGGTGCCTCCGCAACCTCTGCTGACAGGACAGCTGACTGGAAGTGACAACTCATCTACTAATCTAGTAGATCGCACAGTTCTTCCCATCTGATATGACCTGGCACTGTGACTTTGAGAAACCTCCAGTACACTTCGTCCATGTCTGTGTACTTATCAAATGTAGGCTTGATGATGA
>JASDQU010948779.1:2099-32695 GCA_032191745.1 Picea mariana
CCTCTTGTAGCTTAGTATTTTTGTCTGTGTGTAATCCGGTGGAAGGAATCCAGTGCCGTATCAAGAGTCTCGGGCTGTTTAAAGGCACAGTTCCACTCTTGCGACACATTCTGAGTCGTATCATTAGTCTCGGGTTGTTGAAAGTCACAGTTCCATTAGTGCGACTCTACTGTCAGATTCTTTCATTCTGTGATAGTACTGTGCCTAACCCCTGGTGTCTGTCTCTGCCTACAGACGTTATTTGCCCGCCTCATGTTCAGGGGCGTTTGCTTCTTGTTGTCGCTATGATATGTCGGGTCGTCTTGATTGTGTTCATCTTCTTGCGTCTTGTTGGTTCGAGGGTGATGTAGAGTCGAGGGGGTTGTTTCTTCTACACACGCGCACACACTGTAACAAAAAAAAAAAAAAAAATTGCACCTGTTGACAGAGTAGTTGTCCTTAACTAGGAGGGTTGTTACAAATGTAGATACACTCATTACACTTTATTTTTATTTTTGCAGATGGAACTTGAAGAAGAGGAAAACAATCAAGGCAATCAACAAAACATTCGGCCAAATAACCCAAGTCATGGAAGTAGCTCGAGCACTGACAACAATTTCAACGAAGAATGATGATCAATATATTTGGATATCAATGCAAGTTGTTGTATTTTTTGAAATAATTATCTATGAAAATTAGACATTTTGTTTAATGTAATCGACATAGTGTCCCAATTGAAAGACAAGGGGTTACCAATAAGTGTCTCATTTTTTATGACAAAGAGCCTCTTATTCGTATATAATAAAATATGTTTTATTTTATTCTATTGCATTGTCCAACGTTGCTATGAAATGATACATCGTTGATTAAATATATGGATGATTAAATATTATAATGAAGAGATGTGAAATCTGATGATATAACAAATTAATCCAAACATCATATCCAAATGCACTACTCAAAATTTAATTTCTATGAATACTATAAGATATATGTTAATTTTTTTATGAACAATGGAATTAAAAAATAACAATAATTGCACTATCACAGGTCGATGTTTCTAAAAAGAGAAAATGAACACCAGTGCATTTAATGCTAAAAATCATCAGTGTTGTAATACAATAAACAAGCATCGATCGTAATATTATTTTAACAACAACAATTATAATAATAAAAATCAGCCTTCCGGTGCGTTTAATTAAAAATGTGCATCGGTGCTTCTATATCAGACTTATGTATCGATGCATTTTAAATTTCATGCACTGGTCGGGTTTGTCTTGTAATGCACCGGTGCATTGTATCATAGATTTGACCATTGTATTGTTATTATTAAAGCACCGGTGTGTTATTATTTAGAAGAGCACCGATGCCCCAATATTTGTTTGACTACCCCAGTGCTTTTGATGAAATGTAAGCACCAGTGCTTTAAGTTTGAGAGCGCACCAGTGCACATACACTATGAAGTGCACCGCCTAGAAAAACATACACTAAAACCTTCGGTTGCCCATATTTTTTTAGTTATAATCAATTTCCATTATAATCTCTACAAAAACATCTACTACCAAAAAAACATGTTTTAGCGAAGGTTTTTTGAATATTTTTTACCAATTTTGTAACACTAAAAACCTCTGCTACAAGGTATTTTGCTTGTAGTGTCACTTGAAAGGAAACACAATTAGTGCATAAAATCAAGAAGCCTTTTAAAGGGGACTTGCAAATTATCTAAAGAAAATAAATAAAAGACAATTAAAGGGGTTGGAAAAATGTTGTGCCCCAAACGAAAGGCAACTCAAGGATGAAGTGCACCCTCCACAAAGGCGCCCATGGAAATGAGACCATATAAGACCCTTGCATGTTAATGACCCCATGCCCGAGCATTTTTCCCTATCCACCTCACATTCATTACATGTCCTAGAGAGGGTTCGCTTGGGAAACATTCCTCTACTTGGGGATTGGTTAACCTAATAGGGTACCTTGACAACCCTCCCATATTTAAACATGGAAAATTATATAAAGTATTTATAACATGTGTTTAATTTGAAAAGGGGGATATAATATACTTGTTTGGGTGGATGTTTTATTAAAATTATTTACTTAGGATTATTCATATGACTTGTGGACCCTTGGAGGGAATGCCTTGTTTGTCTTTCCATGACTCTACTCAATGGCATCATTCATGGAGGTGCTAAGGCACTTTGGATCTCCATTGGGATGTGAAATCCCACTGGTTGGATGATGTGTCCCATTGATTAGAGGAAATTTATGGTGAGAGTTGCACCTTTAGAGGGCATCATGCCTCGTGAGGGAGGCTTGGGAAGATTAACCACACATGATGTCACCCTTTTATGCTAGAGCGTTGCATTTTTAGAGTATGACATCAAGCTTAAAGAGCTTGTTTTGACATGGGTTTTACACTTGGTGTAGTTGTGGGATATTTACCCCACATTTTGTGGACTAGTGGAATGATGTGGCACCATGGAGAAGTGACATCCTATCCTTTAGAGGCTATCTCACCCAACGACCACCCTTGAAGAAGATGTTGGAGGCTTATTTTACCTTTTTGGTCATTTTTGGTAATTATTTAGCGTATGTGGACAAAAATCAAATGAATTTGGTTAAAGTCAATGTAAAAACATAATGTTTGACCTAAAATTAAGGATTTGGTTATAAATTGGATGAAACTAAGACTTGGGTTTCCTCTATAAATAAGAGGCAAGTATTTTTTCATTTTATATAATTCAACATGAGAGATTTACCTCTCTCTCTTGGAAAATTTTGGCCCTCTTCTCTTTTGCAAATTTCAGCCATGCGACTTGTTTTCTTGGGGAATATTTTATGCTCTTTATCTTGGAGATGAAATCGCTTCACTTGTGAATAAATGGTTTGTGAATTAGGATTCTTCTTGGTGGATTCTCTTGTTGATTTGTCGTGTTTAAGGGTCAATTTTCATGTTATCTTGATCTTCCATTTGCTTCAAGAACCCTAGGAGGCTTAGGATTCTCTATCCCCTCCTTCAAGATATTTTTATTGGTGAAGAGAGGTAATTCAAGGATGGATTCAAGGGTTAGTAGTTTCTATCCCCTTGAAAAAATTATTGGCTATGGTTTTAAAACTAGGAGTTAGGATGGTCTATCCCCCTAGGGTTTAAAAACTAGCTTCCCATTAATTTGTTGAGCTAGGTGACTTGGAAAAGGTGACATCTTGGGATCATAAGGGTTTGGGTTCAAGGTTCAAGTTTCTTTTCCTTTTTCTTCCTAACTTAATCATTAATGTTGTGACTCCATTTCCCAATGATCAAGGCACTAGTTGCATTGAAAAATGTGTTTTTTCTGTCTTGAAGTCATTTTCTTTATGGATGAATTGTTCTCATTGTAAGCTATCATTTCATGCTAATAAGTCTTGAGTTCTTGAATGTTTTCTTATTGTTGTAATAAATTTTAAGTTACATCCATTAGGGCTGCAAAAAACCCTCTCTCTTACTCTTGTTTACAAACTATTTCATCGCATAATTTTGTGATTGAATATTGTAAAGTGATCTACTAATCAAGGGCTACAATTTGGCATTCTTAATTTTTTTATTTATGTGGTGAATTTTTGTTGTTGTAGAAAAATTTTCCTACATCCATCTAAGGATTATTATATTTTCCTAATAACACTTTATTACAGACCATTTCAACCATTAAAGCCATGGTTTAAATATTGGAATATTACTATTAGTCATAAGCTTTCATTTGAAATCAATTGTTGGTAATTTTGATGGTAAATTCTTGCAGTTGTTATTATTCTCTTCTTGCTGATATAATTTACATCCTACTGCAATTTTGGGACAACAAAATTTCTTGTTGTTTTCCCTAATATTATGGGGCTACTTTACATGATATTTTATCTTGGGATAGTTATTCTAACATTGGTTTTTCCGGTGCTTTTCAAACTTAGTTCATATATTTTACCAAGGAATTATTTTTCAAGCCCTAGGCATCTTCATCCAGTGACCAAAACAAGGACCTTTGCAAACCAATTGACCTTCATTCTCCATTCCCTTAAGTTCACCCAGGAAGCCTCCCTTATGGTGGAATCATCTATCACTAAAAGAGGGGAGTAATTGCTAAGGTGATAATGATTCTTATTCCCAATTGTGTCGCATTAGTAATGCTTGTGGTTGGCTTTCCCAGAGTGATAGTTTGTCTGATAATAGGCCCTATGGGCATCGCTCCGTTATATTTATTTATGTAAAATTGAGCGGTGTGTTGTGTTACTATGAATGCCCAGGTGATACCGTGTTATTGAAGAACCATCATTTTGTTTATTGGTGCCTTGTGAAGCATAGAGCACACCGGTTACGGGGCGTCAAAGAAAATGCCCCACTATGCCAAATCGGTCAATATATGTCCCAGTGCAGTTATGTTAATAGAACCTATGCATTTTCTTAAAAAGGTTGCACCACTGACTTAAATTTTATGAGTCGTAATCTGAGTGGTGCACTTGGTTAAATGGAATGCCTCAGTGCTTATGTGTTTGAAAAGCATAGGTATGTTGTTTAGTGAGCATTGTATTTTATAACGCATTGAGTGTGGGGAATTTAAAATGACGCATCGGTTAAGTACGGTAATATTATATTCACCAGTTTTGTTTCTTACTATGAATTTAGCAGAGGACGCATCGCACCGGGGTGAGTTGAATCATACAAGCACATCGCATGGAATCGAAAAAAAAAACAATTGAAAAAAATCCCAAATCTCAAGCTAAATTCAAATTTAATCGGATGAAAAGGCAAATGGGAAGGTAATAAAAAATTTACCTGGAATCTTATGTCCTAAGGAGGCATGGTTCCATCGTTGAAAGAAAATGAAAATTCATGGTAATTTCCAAAATTTGGAAATGTGTGGAATCTATCAATGGAGCTATCCAACTCGCCAAGGAGCATCGGAAACATGGCGTCTTTTAAATTAGAGTGAGCATCGGTGCTTTCTTGAGAGTTTGGAAGAAAGGGATGAGGTGTCACAATGAAAATGGATCTAGTAATTTTTTTTATTTACCCTACCATGATACACTGGAGGATATTTATATGCATTGGTTCGTAAGATTCAATGGCACCGGTGCACTTTGATCGATGCTTGTTATTTTTTTTATAACTTATGACAGTGTGTTTGAACATCTAAGCATCAGTGTGTTATGTTTTAGTTGCGCACCGGTGCATATGTGATGAAAAGGCACATGGATAGAAAAATATCCACAAAAACCTCTAGTTTCCCGCCTCCACTATGAACAATGACGATGAGTTTGAAAATTTAAGCATCGATGTAGTATGTTTTAGGTGCACACTGGTGTGTATGTACCTTAAAGGTGAATCAGTCAAAAAACCTCCCCAAAAACCTTCGGTCTCCGGCCTCCGCTATAAACAACTAACAGATAAAATTTTCGGGGAGGTTCCATAAAAACATCTTCTTGAAGGAGTTCTCCTTGTAGTGTGGTGAAATGAGTGTTTTGTTGAGAAATCCTTTCTTTTATTATTTTTGTTACTAAGCCTACACAAGTATGTGACAATCAATACACAAGTATGTGACAATCAATATTCCATATTAATGTATTATTGTGGCATCCAACCTTACAATTATACAATCTACTTGCAAGCTTAACTTAACCACATATCATCCTAAGAATCCATTTAGCATATACTATTAATTTATAATATTGGAGTTCATTTGAATACAAGATTGGGTTTTTCTCAAGGCTACTTCTTAAAAAATCTACACCATAAGACTACATAATTATGGCCATGAAGAACTTGACCCTTATTTAAGTTGTGAGAAAGACGAATAATGCCTGCTACAAATTGATTGGCACAACAACTTTCCTAGGAAAAATAACAAAGAAATATTTAAATTTGTATACCTCGAATACCTCTCAAGTGTTATGAGAGTATGACATATGATGTGATCAACAGTTTTGTCCCCCATATGCTAAATTTTTCTACATCTCTAGCAATTTTTACTTTCAAAAGTGACATATTAGTGATATGACATTCACATAAAATCAACCATGAAGAAAACAAATTCTCTAAAATCACTACAACAACCATAAATTCCAAATGTGTGGTTAATTATGATAGATAGTTTCACAACTTCCTTTATTTATTTATATTCAATATATTACAATGAATTTGAGTATGGACTAAAAGCACAAGACACTCAAATGACAAACTCACTAAATTATAATCTAATTTCCATTGTACCCCGTTGACACCACATTCTCCAAGACCCCAAAGTTTAAATCACTTTAAAAATAAAAACACATTGTAGGAAAGCTTTTGACAACCTACACAAGAATTTTATGTATTTGAGAAATCTAATTACTTATTAGTGATTTCATATGACTTTGGAGTAGAGGATGACCTTGAACTACCTTGCGATACTCAATTTGAGAACTTTCCTAAAAAAAATAGAAGGTTTGAGGCATATTTCCCTGGGAGAAAACATCTTGGAAACAAATAATCATCAATATTGATTAGAGCAACATTATTTCCACCATGAGTCTTGTATTTATCAAACCTAAACAAGGTGTTTCCAAACCTCAATGCAACACCAAAAATTATGTATTTCCTAGAGTATTGGTTAGAAAGAGAAAAAATTTAAATAAAGTTTCCCTTCATTATCTAATCTTTGGTTCACTTATGAAGAGGTACATTTGTAGCATCGGGTGATGCTTGGGGGAAACTATATTCAACATGAATACTACCGCTAGTGAGGTGCAGTTCTGGGAATTTAAGATGTGGCATAGTTCCACCAAAAGATGAATGATCTAATAAACTCAGATGATGAAGAGGGAGACATTGGGGGAGTGGATAAGCCCCTTTGTGGAGGATTTGAAGGTGTGTTATCACCCTAATTTTTCTCACCTAATCAATTTGAGTACTTATGCCTAGAAACATCACCACTACTATTAGAACCTCCATGTGCACCCATTTCCATCATCACATGACCTTATTTGTACCTCATAGAGCTAAGCCAAAAATCAGTTCACCTAATTATTGAGCATGAATATTTCTCATAATTTTCTACACACAACACATAGGATATAATTCAATATCCATGTGACCCTTTTTTAAGTAAAAAAAATAAAAAATTTTAACAACTCATTAATGTTCTTATTCCTTTAAAACGTTGTAGTGGGTACATGTTGACCTTGTTAAACATCCACATTCATTAAAATCATTTGATCTAGTCTTCTTTAACCACCATTATCCAATACCTTCATCAATGTAATAGGAAGAATTCACATAGAATCTATATCTAAAGAGGAATCCACCATTTACCTATAAACAAAGTTATTGAGGCCGCAACATTCATTCATATTCCAAAGTAAAGTTATGCTACCGAAATTCTTCTAGAGAGACTCAAATCCATTACTCTTGCCCATTATCATTGATATTTCCATCATTTTCTACCAAGTTTTGAGTTGGGGTACACAAGGAGGAAAAGGACCCATCCCAAGAGGATCTTTGGAGCCCACTTTACTACATCAAGTTTCTCCCATGTGTTGTAAGTTATTTCTTTTCCATTGGATTAATAAAACATTCATTATTCTTCCATCGTGTCTTAAGATTTGAATATTAGATGTTAGTGTAGTATACCTAGGGAGGTAATATGGGGTACCTAGGGAGGTACCCAATGGAAATGTGGTTATGTATTGTTATTCGAGGCCATTCAGTGTAAGGTCGGCTAGGTCCACTATATTATTAAATAAGGCCCACTATGACAGTTAGATATGATAAATAGGCTTTCTAGAAGATTCTTTCTCTAGAATGTTCCTAGGAGATAGAGAGAATGATATATAAAGAAGTGTAAGCAAGGTGTTGAAGTATAGTGAAGATTATTTTGAATGTATCAAACATTGCTTGAGGAGTGTTATCCTTCCATAAGGATTTATATATGGTGTTATCCTACCTAAAGGGTTTTGACTATTTCTTGTGTTCAGTATTTGGTGAATGGTTTGGTGTATTGTTGTTGATATTAAGGGTTTATTTTAAGATTTATTTGTAGATATATTCAAGTACTTAACAATTGGTATCAAAGAACTTTCCTTGGCCAAATAAGGGAAAAAAAATTGGTTCATTTTGCAAGGAAAAAAGGGGGCGGTACACTTTAGAATTAGTTCTGAAACTTTCTGCTCAGAATTTGCCAAATATAATTGTATATTTGAATTCCTCTCAGAAAAATACCCACTTTCAAAAAACAATCAGCTGAAATGGAGTATGGGAAGTAAAGTTGTCAACATTTTAAATTCGACAATTTTTTAGGGTTTTTCCGGAAAAAGCCACACAATTTGCACGGTAAGTTATTTATAAACCCTAGTTTTTGTTGAATATTTCTCTAAACAAGATGATTTATAGATCTGCAAATAAATATTAAAAGAAACTCTTAATATCAACAACAATACACCAAACAATTCACCAAATATTGAACACAAGAAATAGTCAAAACCCTTAAGGTAGGGTAACACCATATTTAATCCTTATGGAAGGATAACACTCGTCAAGAAATGTTTGATGCATTCACAATATTCTTCACTATCATTCAATACCTTGATTTCACTTCTTTATATAGCATTCTCTCTATCTGTTGGGAACATTCTAGAGAAGGATTGTTCTAGAAAGCATATTTATGATATCTGACTACCATAGTGGGCCTTATTTAATACTATAGTGGACCTATTACACCTTACATTGAATGGCCTCCACTAATAATACATAACCAAATTCTCATTGGGTACCTCCCTAAGTACCCTATATTACCTCCCTAGGTATACTAATACTAATAATAATCTAATTTTAAGGTCCCGACCAAGCCAGACATCAAATTGGTGTATGAGACCCCCTTGTTTGTGGGACAAGGGACCCCCTTAGTCCAGTGATTTGACTGGTAAAGTCTACAAAGGTATACATACCCTAACCCCCTCTCGATTTGAACTTATGAGCTCTTAGGAGGAAACAGATGTTCTTAACCATTAGGACCACTCAAGCTGTATCTTTTCCATTAAAAATCATTTTGCTTAGAGAAATCTTCAACAAAAACTAGGGTTTATAAATAACTTACAGTGCAAATCGCGTGGCTTTTTCCAGAAAAACCCTGAAAATTTGTCGAATTTAAAATATCGATAACTTTACTTCCCGTACTCGATTTTGACTGATTTTTTTTTAAAATTGGGTAATTTTCCGAGAGGAATTCAAATATACATTTTTTTTGGAAAATTCTCAACGGAAAGTTTCAGAACTGACTCTGAAGTGTGTCACCCCCTTTTTTCCTTGCAAAATGAACCAAAAAAATATTCCCTTCTTTGGCCAAGGAAACTGCTTCGATACCAATTGTTAAGCACATGAATAGATCTGCAAATGAATCTTAAAAGAAACCCTTAATATCAACAAGAATAAATTAAACCATTCTCAAAATATTGAACACAATAAATAGTCAAAACCATTGAGGTAGGATAACACCATATATTAATCCTTATGGAAGGATAACACTCATCAAGCAATGTTTGATACATTCACAATATTCTTCATTGTCCTGCAATACCTTTCTTACATTTCTTTATATGTCATTCTCTCTATCTCCTAGGAACATTCTAGAGAAGGAATTTTCTAGAAATCCTATTTATTATATCTAACTATCATAGTTGAACTTATTTAATAATATAATGGACCTAGTCCACCTTACATTGAATGGCCTCCACTAATACTACATAAACACATTCCCATTGGGTACCTCCCTAAGTACCCCATATTACCTCCCTAGGTATACTACAGTTAGTAGTAAATCCATTATTTGTTACTTACGTCCCTTTCATTCACAAGATAGGTTGTATTGCATTGCATGTATGTGTCCTTAGTTTTCTTTTATTTTCATTATTGTTTGCACCTAGTTTCACAATGAATGAGGGAAGATTTTTTGGTACATCCTTGTAGAAAACACCCAACAATAGTTTGACCACTCGAATGGGAAAGTTTATCCATAATATCCTTCATTGGTTGTGTGTGTTCCTTGTTTTTAATAGATTTGCGGTATTTCCTTTATATATTTTTTCAATTACTGTATTATCATTTAGTGGGCCTAGTTTAGACCAAAACCCCATTTTTTTAGTTTTGACACATGATTAGTTTATAGTTCTGATTTTTGCTTCAATGCATTTTTTTTTCTCATAAACCTATGTGCATACAATATTTTAGGAATGTATAATGCAATCATACCATTTTTTGCATCATTTTTAGCTTTTGAATTGAGTTTTTAGTTTTTGCAATGTCTTTAGCTTGTCCCATTATATTCGTTATCTAACTAGTGTTGATTGCTAGGTATTTAAGAAAACATTATAGGCGAGGAAGAGAATTTTTCAATTTCTAGTACTTGCTACCTGTAGGGTGTTCTTATTTACTTGGTTCTTTCATTTTTAGCATTTAAATAGAACTATAGGTTGTTGTTTCAAGACATTTGAAGTTGTTTTATGGTTAAAAAATAAGATATAGAGGAAAACCCCATCTATGAGTATTAGTACTTGTCATTTGCATTCACTTTATTTTTCTTGCAATTTCATTTCATTTCCAGCAATCTTTCATTTGCATTTTTTAACATTCAATCCATTTTTTGTTTGCTAGTGTACAAAGTTAACTTGGTAACAAAAAAATTCCTTATATTCTTGTATTGATCAAGCTTTTATTTTCACTTTCCTATGTTGCAATTTCATTTTCATCATTTGATTTTCCATTTTTAGTGTTGCATCTGAAAATTTGATGGTTGGTTTCTTATTTAGATTTGCTCATTGGTTTAGAAAAACAACATTGATAAAGAAGAAGTTGCCTAGGATTTAGTACTTGTAAAAGGTTGTATTTATTTTATGCACTTTTTATTTCCAACATTAGATACTTTCCTTTCCAATCATTTAAATTTCAATTGTACACACCACAAGTGCACACATATCACACCCTAAGTAATATACTTGGTTCATGATGCCAAGTTCAATGATTAAAATTAACAATTAATCTCAACCAACTAACATACCAACTTGGGGCCAAAATAATATTTTAGATAGACCACGGTTGTGGGGACAAGTATTTGAATAATTCACCATAATCACTTACATTTGAGACACATATTTTGACTCTTAGTGTATTTAAAACCCTTTCTATAGAATATGGTTCAAGATACATTTAACAAAGGATGTGCTCTTTAAGAGTGTTAATGCCAAGATTAGAACTGGAGGTTTTTTAGGGACACCTATCTCTTTCAAGTTGAATATCATCCAATCATTTGAGGCAAGGTAACCCTTTGTATGTATATATGAAGAGGTATCCTAGTGACAAATCATTAGGTTCCTACCTAGGTGGCTCTTAGAGATAAGAGGACACTTGAAGCAAATAGTTGTTGGCCATATGCAGTTTCCCTCTGTGCCCTTCACTATAATTGTCTCCTTTGTACCTTAACTCACTCCTTTAATGTACTTCAATACCATCCATTTTGAATAAAGGATTTTTTTCATCTCTTCACTCACTTTCTCATGGTGGAGCTCATTGACATCCATTGAGATGTGTTTGGAAGGGTTGTTTGTCTCTACACGAGTTGAGTGTCTGATTGGAAACATCTTTAGGATAGTGTGTCATTTTCTTTCCTAGGGTAAAAATTGTTACTTTAGGCCTATACCATTATTCTTTATTGAAACACACTCAAATACTTAGTCAATATGCACCCCTACATTCTCTTAAGCATTCTTATAGGCTACAAGGACTTTGTCCTTTTCTTAGAATCCTTGGAAGTGTTATTTCTCCCACTTGTCATGCTATACTAGAATCCAATTGGCATCCCAACCCTCCACTAATTTCATTATTGAGTTCCTCCTCTTTGAGCTCGTCTAGGTCAATCTCACCCACATCTAGTTCATCCTCATCTAGGAACAAGAAATAATAATCAAAATAGACGTTAGGTAACAAAATTTGAATAAAGTAATAAAAGAAGATAAAAATAAGGCATTATCTAACTGTTCTACATTTTTTCCCTCCTTGCTAGAACCCGGAAACATAAGTCCACATGAAATCACAACTTTTTGTTGTTTAAATTGTGTTTTTGAATGCAGAAATGGATTCAACATGATGAAAAATCCCTAGAGTACTCAGATTATACAGATTTAACCACTCAAATCTCCAGATCCAACAATATCTCGCCAGATTTCGGGCAAATATCCCCATAAAATATGCCCGGAAAAGGGAAAAAACATAGCACATTTAGACTACATCTAAATATAATAATAAATATAAGAGAATTAGGGAAAGTTAGTTGAAAAATAGGGATGAGAAATAATATTAAATAATTAAATTAGATGTTAGGATAATAAAGATAAGAGGATTAGGGAAATTTAGTTGACAAATTGGTACGAGAAATAATATTAAATAATTAAAATAGATGTTGGGGTAGAAACAAATTGAAGAAATTAGAATGAATAAGAGAAAAATGAATTAAATAATTAAAATAGACGTTAGGGTGAAAAGTTGAAGAAATTAGAATGAATAAGAGAAACATGAATTAAATAATTAAAAGAGATGCTAGGGTAAATTTTTTGAAAAAATTAGAATGAATAAGAGAGAAAAATGAATTAAATAGGAGATGAATTGAATAAAGTTGAATTGATTTAAATATAACATGAATTGAAAAAATATTAAAAATAAAATGAAAGGAAATGAATTGAAGTGAATAAAAATTGAAAGTGAGAAAAAATACTTGGGAAATTAGAAAAATGAGGCTAGGTTGTTAAAGGGAGATTAGACAGATTAAGAGAAACGAAGTTGGGAGGGGAGCGGGAAGAAACAAAAGAAGAGGAGCGAAGGAGGGGAAAGTTGGATATGAAAGGAAACAAAAATTAGAAGGACTAAAACAAGATTTAGGAGGGAGAAGATTAATGGTCAGGGTGATGAATGGTGGGTTTCCTTGAATGGATCAATTTGTATCCATCTTCTCAGTTGAAGTTGTTAGGATGTTTTTTGATTTACAGGGCTTCATGAATGAGCCATGAAGAGTAATGTGGGGCAGAGGCTAAAATTTTGGTTTGGTCAAAGAAAATAAGGTGCTTGGATTTGAAAGAATGTTCAACAATAGTTGATTTGGAGACATGGTTGTAGATGGTATCAACTATATGCTCTTTTATCTAGCCTTTAAAGGTTCTACCAGTTTGATCTATGTAATATTTCTCGAAAGAGAAAGGAATTTCATATACACATGGGCCAGTCATCGGGTTGGTTTTATCTTTAGCGGATCTGAAAATTTGTTTAAGGGTTTTGTAGTGTTTGAATACGGTTTTAATATTCTTCTTAGCTAAAAGTTCTTAGATCTGATCGGTGGTTCCCTGGATATAAGGCAAAGAAATGAGAGCACGAGGAGGGGTGGAGGGGTAGAGGGAGAGGTAATTTTAGGTTTACGGTTAGGTTTGCTAGCTGAGAGGAAATCTTGGCTGATTTGAGAGAGAGAGAGAGTAGCCATTGGAAATAAGGGTTTTGGTTAGGTGGGAATTTTCTTTTGCAAGAAATTGAGGGGCTGAAATGCGTAGGGCTCGAGTGACTAAGGTTTTTAGGATGATGGATTTTTGAGTTAGATAATGGTGGGAATTGGCAATAAGGTAACTATCAGTGTGATTTTTATTCCAATAGACTTGGTGAGAGAGGGAGTCATCAGGAATATGAGAGATAAGAACATCTAAGAAGGGGATAGTGTTTTCTTTCCGAGTCTCCATAGTGAATTGGATATGGGGGGATAGGATATTAATATGATGGAGAAAAGAGGTCATGTTGGCTTGGCCATGAGGCTAGATGAAAAACATGTCATCTACAAAATGAAACCAGCATTTCGGTTTTAGATGAAAGATGCTAAGGGCTAAGCATTTGAAATGTTCCATGAAAATATTATCAACCATAGGGGATAAGGAAGAACCCATGGTTGTGTCTTCAGTTTGTTTATAGAAAACCCCCTTAAAGGTGAAAAAGGTGGAAGATAGACAAATGCTTGCTTACCCCAATGTTTATTTTAATTATTGTTTCTTGTTCCTAATTTTCAACTACCTTTCCATAATCCTCTTATCTTTATTATTATATTTTTTACCCTAATGTCTATTTTAATTATTTAATATTATTTCTTGTGTGTTCAACTAACTTTCCCTAATCCTCTTATCTTTATTAATATTTTTATCTTCTTTCATTACTTTTTCTCAATGTCTATTTTTCATTTATTTCCCTCTCTCCCTTCTTCAAGGGTCACCTTCCTCTCTTGATATTTAAATGCAAACCTCAATGCAGTCTTTTCCACCATACGAACTTCTTATGTCCCTGATTATGGGTGGAGTTTCCACTTGAAACATTGGACATTTCGAAACCTAATACACATTTTTATCCAAAAAATTATATTTCATAAAATTGTTATTGTAATTCCACACCATATTTTTAGAGAGTTCATGTTATAGCGCAAGTTGTAGGTTGGGAAAATCACGTACCAACCATGAATTAAGTGCTACAACTTGGGGATCCTACACCCAATGTCATCTTGATGTAGGTCTCTCGCTTCAAGGGTGACTAGGTCACTCTAGGGAGGTAATCCCGGTGACCCTAGGGGGATTGAAATGGAGATGGAGGGAAGTGGAAGTGAAGCCCCTAGAGGTCAAGTCTAAGTGGAGTGAAATGTGTGGAATAAAGTCTTGGGAAGGTCATGTTGACGCTTGAATCCGTTAGGATTGAAATGACAACCTCACAAGGATGTAAATCCCCCTGCATTTTTATAGTGGTGGTACTCCTCTTTTACATCAGATTTTCGTGGGACTTTGGGTCTTCAAAATATGGGATTTTGAAAAAGTCCATTGTGGTAATCAAATAATTATAAACTAACAAGAAATAAAGTGTTTTGTTTTTTTTTAAAGGAGGTTCCTGAGAAAGGACCAGGAATCACACATTTTATACATTAAAGCAAAATAAGCAAAATTTCCTCACATCCATCATAGTTTAACTAAAGATTTTTTATCACATGAAAATAAAAAGAAGATGGTCTGCATGCATAAGAGAACTTTAACAGAGTGGAAACATGGATAGCTCAAATAAATATAATGATAGATCAACCTCAAATACTTTATATTCTGAAAGCGGGGTTACAAAGTACAGTCGAGATTGTTACTAAAGTAGCTCTCTTGAAATTTCTAAAAAATATGTAGTTTGTTACGTATTCCTCGAAATTTAAAATGTGTTTGTCTTGAAATAATCTCGTAGAAGGAGGATGGTGGGAAAATGTAGAACATCAAGACTTGGAAGGAAGAAAATAAGAATTTATCAGTCTTCGGTTAGACCTTTCTAGTGAAAGAGATGGAATAAATGGATGAAGGAACTGATAAAGAAAGAAAGATATGATCAGTGTAAAATTACTATGATGGTCTCTCCCTCAATATCTCCTTCACTTGATTGATGTTATCCTTTTATTGTCTTCATTGACGGTTATAGGAACCCTCTCAACTATTTCTTTCCCTTTTAATAAAAGTTTTTTAAATTAACTTTTATTTTCACTATTAATTTCACATTAAAATAGGACGAATTTAATTTAATTTTATGGAAGTGAAAACCAATTTTTTAACTATGTAAACCACCTCTGATGTTCTGTTCATCGTCTTAGCTTTCTAACAATATAAAATGTTCCCAAAACCGTCACTCGGATCTCAAGATATGAGCTTTTGAAGTTGAGTTGTCACGCATGCCCATTAAAAATGAAGCTGACTGATATTTTAATTTCTGAGAAAAATTTATCAACTTTCATCACTTTACAATTGTACCTCCATCTTCTACGTCAAAATACATTTCCAACGGTATAAAGTTTGGTGCAAACGGAGGTCGGGAGCTCAAGATATAGCCTTTGCAAGACCATGGCTCAGCTACCGTCGATCAAGTTTGATTGTTAAATGTGAACCCTTGATTTAATCTCGACCTCCTTGGTTGAATTTCAACTTTTCTTCATTATTCTTATCCCACATGTATGAGAATAAAATATTCTTAGTGGTATATAATATTAAGTGTAGCATATACTTGACAACAAATAAAGAAGAGAGGAGATTATGGAGCTTGGAGGATTCGACCCTTGGAAAATTGTTGAATATAATAATAATTTTGCATGCCCAGTCAACCACCAATCTGCCCAGTCAACAATGATGAGTCACCCAACCAAATGTTTCCATATGTCATCACTCGGTAGGCCAACAACATGTCATATGTCATCCAATAGAATCATGCCATGTGTCACTTCTTGTATGCAGCCACGTGTTTCCATTAATTAGTTGCCATGAGGCACCATCCATTAACTACCATGTGGATGCATCTCATTGGTTAATAAAGTGTCATGTGTCACTTAGAGATGTTCCTCAAAGAACTTAGGATAGGAAAAATATTATTAAAATAATGTGGCGGGTTCACATCACCAACCCTCACTAATCGTCGAACTCGCGGTAACTCATATATTTAGCTAAGTGTTGGAGGGGTTACATAGTAAAGAGTAGTAAAAAGAGTTGAGTTCATTATGAAGGTCACAGAAGTCAAAGTGCATTGTGAGGGTAGCCACCAACGTGCATTGTGAGGCAACCCGCAAACCTGTATATAAGACTAAGTCTGGAAAGTATATAATGGGTCACGTGAAATATGGAAAATATGAAAAATGAAAAGAAAGATATGGGAAATAAAGGGATTACATGAAATTTGAGAAATTAAAAAGGGAAAAGGAAAGAAATGGAAAAATAAGATAATGAAAATGGAAAGGAAAATAAAAAGAAATGGGAAAATAAAGAAAAAGGGAAATGAATGTTAATGTGGAAAGGAATAAGGAAAAATGGCTAAGTGTGGAAAATGGTAAGGGGAATATGAAAGTAATGAGACAATGGAAAAAAAAAATAAGTATAAAATCAGAGAACGAATAGAGGTGAAGGGAAAGGAGAGGAGAGAACATGTCACTTAGAACATTTTTCATAAGTTTTCTTGTAATACCTCCATTGGACTTTTGGACATAAGTATGTGTATCTTAGTCATGGAGACCCCGATTTTGATTCCGTGAAATGCATGGAGAAGCTGATACCGAGGGTTATGCAATGAAAATATAATAGTTCAAAAATATTCATATTCTAATATCTTTTTTTTAATTATTATTCCAGGAGCGGGAACATATAGGTGACCAAATTTTGGTCAACAACTGGCTCCAACTGCGGGACAATGACCCCCTATGGGTTTTTGAGAACACCAGAATATTAAGACCAACTACCTTATACATTGGGCTATGGATTCATTTTCAAAATGAATTCTTGCAATTATTTTGATTTCATGGAGTTACCTTCAAGTTTGATTGTCTTATTATGCAAAGTTTAACTGAAGAAACAAAATATATACATACATGATCTACCTACCCTAACTTACTTGAAAGAAATGGGAACCTTATGTATAGGAATATTTCCAATGGATTCATTTGAGCATCCCATTGACTTGTGAAATGGGCTCCAATGGTAAGAAAAAAATTGGGGTTGTTACCAATAAATCAGGAGCATGAAAATCAAGAGCATACCCAAAATGTACCACAATGGGATCAAGAAATATGTGCAGAAGACTTGTTTGCGTTGGTGGGCTGACAATACTTTCAAACCAATATTCAATATAATATACTCTTGGCTGCCCCAAAGTGATGCTATCTTCAATCAAATGAGAAATTTCTTTCTTGAGAACATTATTTTTTTCTTCTTTTTCCACATTCAAGATTCTTGTTTCAATGGCGATGTTTTGGCAATGTTCTTCTTCTATGAAATAACTATCTTCTTTATTCTCAAAATTGTTTTTTTCCACCAATTATTCTTTATTTTGGATGAATTCTTCTTGCATATTCAGTGTAAACTTTTTAATTTCTTCCTCATATGGAGTAAATGAGATTTTGATATCCTTTTCTTGGTCTTTGGAATTCTTGCCTTCATTCTCAACAACAAGATTTGATTCAGAAAAGTCTTGTGGTGTTTCATGATATTCTTCTTCTAAATCATTCATTTCATCCTTTTGTGTCCATGTGGGAGAGGGTGGGTGGGAAACAAAATTTAAAACATCAACAAAAACATATGAATGCACCTTTGGGATAAAATTTTCAGAAAATGAATCTTCCAACACATCCCAGCTAGTAATGGAGTTAGGCATTAATGAAATATACCATTCAAGAGCATCCTCTCATAGAGTTTGTAGGAATAATATACATGTAACATTGTCTTCAGTGAGGTTGAAATCATAACATGTACCTTTAAAATTAATCAAGTTTTTCTCTGCATCTTCTCAAGCATCCCCAAAGAATGTAAAAAAAAATTCAACAGGAATATTGGACATTTGTAAGTCTATTTTTGGTAGATTTAAAGGGGTATTATGAAATCGCCTCCTTCTTTGAGTATTTCTCCCTTTTGTCGAATCTTGCAAAGGCAATGTTGGGCTTGATGAAGAATATAAAAAATCATTATGACATGATTGAAACCCTTCATTTTGAATCTTTGGTGCTTCTTGTTTCTTTTTCAAATCACAGAAAAGGTGAGTCATGCTTAAAATAAGCAGCAATTTTATTGAATCTTCTTCTCGAAACTTTGAGCCATGGAGATTTTTGGTTCCTTAAACATATTGAAAATAAATCATTCCCCAATATGGTCGCTAAAAATGTTGACTCTTGAATCCATTAGAACCGAAATGACAACCTTACGAGGATGTAAATCCCCCTGCGTTTTTATAGTGGTGGTACTCCTCTTTTACTTTAGATTTTTGTGGGACTTTGGGTCTTCAGAATATGGGACTTTGCATAAGTTCGTTGTGGTAATCAAAGAAATATAAAATAACAAGAAATAAAGTGTTTTGTTTTTGTTTAAAGGAGGTTCCTGAGAAAGGACCAGGAATCACACATTTTATACATTAAAGCAAAATAAGCAAAATTTCCTCACATCCATCATAGTTTAACTAAAGATTTATGATCACATGAAAATAAAAAGAAGATGGTCTGCATGCATAAGAGAAATTTAACAGAGTGGAAACATGGGCAGCTCAAATAAATATAATGATATATCAACCTCAAATACTTTATATTCTGAAAGCAGGGTTACAAAGTACAATCTAGATTGTTCCCAAAGTATCTCTCCTGAAATTTCTAAAAAATATGTAGTTTGTTATGTATTCCTCGAAATTTAAAATATGTTTGTCTTAAAGATTGGGATTGGGGCTCGTGCGTACCATAAAGAAAATAAGTACAAGAAATAATCTTGTAGAATGAGGATGGTGGGCAAAGGTAGAACAACAAGACCTGGAAAGAAGAAAATAAGAAGTTATCAGTCTTCGGTTAGACCTTTCTAGTGAAAGAGATGGAATAACGTGATGAAGGAACTGATAAGGAAAGAAAGATATGATCAGTGTAAAATTATTATGATGGTCTCTCCCTCAATATCCCCTTCACTTGCTTAATGTTGTCCTTTTATTATCTTCATTGACGGTTACAGGAATTGTCTCAACTGTTTCTTTCCCTTTTAATAAAAGTTTTTTAAATAAACTTTTATTTTCACAATTAATTTCCCATTAAAATAGGATGATTGTAATTTAATTTTTTGGAAGTTAAAACCAACTTTTTAACCATATAAACTACCTCTGATGTTCTCTTCATTGTCTCATCTTTCCAACGATATAAAATTTTCCCAAATCTGTCACCCAGATATCAAGATATGAGCTTGTGAAGTTGAGTTGTCACACATGCCCATTAAAAATGCAATTGACAGATGTAACAACCCCAGTTGTTACGACAACAAGTGACGCAAAACCCGTACATTTTTTTTTTTTTGTGGGAAAGTAATAATGAACATACATTCAAACATCGCAACACAATGACGAACACCATTCATGAAATCATGCAACACGAACATAACGACCTAGCATACTAGCACCTCATGCAGCGAGAAGCAACATACAACATTCAATCAGATGAAAAATAAAAATGACTACCCGCCCATTCTGCCCTGCAATGGTTAGGACCTCCAGGACACATAAGCAATTCTCAATCCCAGGTTCCCATCGATTTTGACCATTTAAAGTATCAAGGATGGATATTTTTCTAAGGAACAAGGAGGCCTATACATCCCACCCGACACGACAAGTCCAGAAAACTAAGCTAAAAGACAACAAAAAATCATTCAGGCGCAACCAACATAAAAACGACACAAATACTATGAACAACCACGGACGACGAGAACAATTCAATCATGCATTACAACACAAATTACAAACATTGACGTCAATAATCAACATCAATGCCATCGAGAGGCACATGCCCCAAGGCCCGATTGTCATACGCATTCATTGATCATTGCGCGCCAAGATCCAGTCATAAGTAATCATGTCACCATGATGAGACAAGAGCGATAGAGACTAAGGCGCAAGACAAAAATTATAAACCTTTAATCGAGATGCAATCCAACTCGCCCAAGGTACCAACTTAAAGGAGGTGCTCTATCCTTTGAAATTGTAAAAAATGAAACCACAATTTAATCTGAGTCATCTATCAAAGGGAGAGCATGGATCGTTGATCTAGCTCCATTTCAGAGTTTCAGATACCGAGAGTTGGAGGAGTCAATGAGACTCACAACAAAATTGTGAAATCACGAAGCGCGTGTTTGATTGGCGAGTGGTCATAGTGCATGGTCACATTGGCGAGAGTTGGAGGGAGGAGCTAGTGCAACCAAGCTCTATTTTGGCGATCGCGACATGGAGAGTCGATACCCTTCATCACAGGAGTCCCGAAGTTGCGAATCGTGAAGCGCTTTGTGGATAAGCGCCTGGTCACCATCGATGGTCACGTGAGGGGAAGAAGCTAGTGGTGCTAAGCTCCATTTCGGAGTTTCGGCGATCACGACTTGAAGTGTCGATACCCTTCATCACAGGAATGTCAAAATACAAAATCACAAAATTCAAATTCTGTTTATCTCTTAGTCACAGCCAGTGGGCATATGAGATAAACGTGAATTCCTACAGATTTAATCCTACGGTGTTGGTTAATTGGAAACTTGATCAAAGGGTTATTGTTTCACCTCACAGTTAATCGATCAGTTACGATTCAGTTAGAAGAACTGAATCATGATTCTTGGACGGTTGGCGATTCAGTTGCTGAGGCATTTTATCCCTAGGAGATTCGAGGTGTAACAGGAGATTGTAGGCACGTATAAGAAGGATATGCCATGAACTGTAAAAGTTTGGATGTTCTGAGTGAAAAATGAGTTGAACTATAAGAAGGGTTAAAATTACAGTATGCATAGCATGAGATCAAACTCAAAGATGAGTAACTGATGTTGATCAGAACAGTTTGAAGCAAAGCAGAATTGCAGAATAGATAGAAGCAGAGAAGAATCGCAAAACATAGTAGAAGTGGTAAGAATTGAAACACCTGTATTGTTGGTTATTCATTCCTTTATTTATAATCAGGGAGGTAGGGTGGTTCTAGGGATGAATTTAGTCCTCTGTTATTCAAGTTGGTTCTTGAATACTGGAAGTTGAAGCTTTCATCTAGTTGTGACTAGAAAACAGGGTGGAAGGGTGGTGCTAGGGAAAACACAGAGTTTTCTGTATACAAGTTGGTGCTTGTATAAGTGGAAGTAGGTGCTTCCATCCAGTTGGTGCTGGATCACTCAAGGAGTTGGTGCTTCCTTCTAGTGGGTGCTAGAGAAACCAGAGAGTTGGTGCTCTCAACAAGTTGGAGCTTGTAAAACAGAGGTAGTAGCCTCATATTGAGTTGGTGCTCAAAGATAGATGATGTACAAAACTTAAACGACTACCTATCATTCGAAGAAGAAGAGGTTTTCTCCCTTTACAGGTTTCCTCATGAAAATATGTCTCTGTTTATATCTTATGTGTGACTGATGTTCATTATTTATGTTGTTCATATCTTGTATAATATTGATGGTCATTTGGAAGAGATTGAAAATTGTTTGAATAGTCATAAATTATTTAAGCACAATAACAATTGATTCACCCCCCCTCTCAGTTGTCTTAGTAATTTCAACAATTGGTATCAGAGCCTGTTCTTTTTACTTTAAGGTAGATCTGTAAGCTTAAAAATGACAAGTCATGAAGGGACTTCAGCCAATAAGCCTCCTCTCTTTGATGAAACAAATTTTGCCTTCTGGAAGGTTAGAATGAGAACATACCTAATGGACTTAGGTGTTGATGTTTGGGATGTAGTAGAGACTGGATACATAAAGCCCGTTGCTAGCTTCCAAGGATGATAAGTTAGAATTTAGATTTAATGCTAACAGAATGAATGCTATATTGAATGGACTTGCAGAAGCTGAGTTTGTAAAGGTGATGCATCTTCAAACTGCCAAAGAAATGTGGGATAAACTTATTAGCAGTTATGAAGGAAATGAGAAAGTAAAAGATGTCAAACTTCAAACATATAGATTGAAATTTCATTCAACTAAATATGAATGAAGATGAATAAGTTAGCAAGTATTTTTTAAGAGTTGAAAAGCTTGTGAATTCCATGAAGGGTCTTGGTGAAAAGATTGAAGAATAATTTTTAGTTCATAAGATTTTAAGATCTATGCTTGATAAATTTAATCCAAAAGTATCTGCAATAGAAGAACTAAATGATCTTAAAACTCTGTCCATTGATCAACTCCTAAGAACTCTAACTGCATATGAAATGTGAATTAGCAAAGATAAATCCATTACGAGAGAAGCATCTTTTAAAGTAGACAAGAATATTGATTCAGAATTAGATGATATTGAGGCAAAATTTGTGAGAAGGTTAAAGAAAGGATCAGGAAAATATCAAGGCAAGCTTCCCTTCAAATGTTTTAACTATGGTAAGATAGGTCATTTTGCATCTAAGTGTCCTCACTAGAAAAAGGACCATAACTCTGATGATGAAAATAAATAAGAATTTAAGAAATATAGTAAAAAGAAAAGTTTGTGTGCAAACAATGATGACTCCTCAGAAGACATAGATAGTGATTCATCCTGTGAAGACAAAGTGAATGATTTTATGAGTATGGCTATGGGATATATGGATGATTAACATTCAGTAGGTGAAATGGATGACGAAGAAGCTATGGTGGATATGGAAGGTGAATTAATCAGTTCTTTGGAAGAAATTGATAGACTCAGACATAAGAAGAGAAAACAAAAACAGTTGTTGATGCAGTTTAAAATGAATGGTAAAAAACCTAATGAATACTTTTCTCTACTAAAAGTGGAGTTAGAAGAGGCAAAGAAAATATAAGACATTCTGAAACAACAGTTATCAGAGAATAAAGCGAGGTGTGAAGTCTTAGAAGAAGAGATAGTAAAAACTAGAAAAGAAATGGAGAAGTTTAAGGCATTGTATCACCAAAATTTGTCAAGTATTAAAGCATCAGAAGGTTTAACCTCCATTCTAAATCAGCAAAGGAATCCAAAGTTGAAGGTTGGCTTGGGCTATAAATAAGGATCAAGTAGTGATCATCCAAGTAATGCAGAACCCATCAAGCTTGTCAAATCTACAATCGTTGACAACAACCACTCTGCAAAAACAAAGAAAGAAAATCAGCCACCAAGAAGGAATGAAAAATAAAGTACCATAACTGATCAAAGAAACTATCAGCATGGAAAAAATTGACCCGATCAAAGAAGACAGTCTTTTTCCAGGTACAAAGGATTTTTCTATGGATATTGTTTTTTCTGTTATAACTTTGGTCACAAAGCTATAACTTGTTCTTTAAGATGTAGATATGAGCAAACAAGTTATTCAAGGAATAGTTATCTGCCACAACAAATATTGAGACAACCAAGCAACAAACAACCACAGACTATAAATCATAGGATTGTTGGGAGAAGGATGCATGTGAAACATAACAATAGTTATGAGCATAAAAATCGTTATGATCTGCTATTCAATGAACCAGAATGTTATAACTACCATAATTATGGACAAAAAGTTGTAAACTGTCGCTTAAAGAACTATAAGCCAGATCTAAATCATGTTGCTAAAAATTTCGAGGTTTGGAAGAAGAAAGAAGATGACCAGTGTGGATTAGTGTTATCAACCTGTTGACGGGTGAAATTGACCGTCCGTCAACTGGAAGAACAAGTCTGGTCCGGGGTTGTCTAAGTAACCCAAGTCGTTTGGTATAACTTGTTCTGATGGGTTTAATTGCTCCATTGGCCAATCTAAGAATCCTAAAATAAACAAAAATAAAAGAAAAGAAATAAATTACTAAATATTGTGTGTGTGTGTGTGTGTGTGTGTGTGTGTGTGTGTGTACGTATGCTCTAATGTGACTTGTAATAGGCGTGTTTAAGCCAAAGATAGATAACTTTCATTTATATACATCATTTACAGGCTGCAAGTTTTAATCTAAACTTACTAAAATCAATGTGAAAATGATTGCTCTGAAGAAGCAGATAAAGAAAGCACATAAAAATATTTTTTGATTTTTCTTTTATAAGTCTTAAACTAATGGAAGGAAATGTTATGAAACAAAAATGTATAGCTAGTCAAAAGCCAAACTTTATGTTCGAATTTCAGTGATAAAAAAATAGCAGAAAAATGAAATTGAACTAACCTGTTAACGAACTAATGATATACATCCAAACATCTGTGCGATCAAAAAACATTTAACCACCTTGTCCAAGAGAAAAACCTGCAATGAACCTTAAGTCTGTTCTGAATAAACGTAGAACAATTATGTTGGCAATTAAATTTAAATAACAAAAAGAATGATACCAATAGTCAATGTGATCTCATGATTGCAAGTAATTGCATTAAGAGAAATTTGTTACCAAACATGCTTGCATTTAATCTTTCAATGAAAATTAAAGGAGAAATCTCTTAATTAAAACTGAATAGGTGATCACACGATTAATATCTGAAGCAATAGTTATGCACAATGTTTATAAAGGAATTATCTCAATAACATAATAAATGATGAAGACTAAAGCTATCAAAACTTATTATCATACCAAGATAAACAAAACTTAAATGAAGACACCATCTACAAAAAGCTAAAGTCGAAAAGTGTATTGTTGTTCCATTAAAGTCTGTAAATCAAACGTCCATCTTCTGCACCAGGCAAGGATGTCTTGATTACAAAAATTACAAGTATTTAAAGAGTTTAGAAAAGCTAAACATCCTGTATTGTGGGATAAGATTAAATCTCAAAAATGATTTGCTAATCACAAAATAGAGGGTAATATAACCACTCCATATCACACTGCATCTCTCAAAGCTAAAACAAACTTATTTATGTTTACAAAAGATGTGCCAAATGAGCTCAGAAATAGTCCATATCATGATATCACCACCAATTACTTGATATCTTGAGAAAAAAAATGAAAATAAAGGAGTTTAGCTATTATTATAACCAATAATTTCCACAAATTCGAATGAAGATAAACTGGCCATGGAATCAACTGATTATGTAGCTAGTTTTATTTTAACAAAAAAAATCTAATTAAATCTATATAATTGGAAAAAAAAAAAATACAACTAAGGCAATCAATCAAATCTTTACCTCTTAACTGCATGCTAAATTTGATTCACAGGATCTCAGAATTAACTGTTGTTGTAACACTCTCAGCATTCTTTACTATTATGTTCCCAGTCCTTTTCAAATGCTTGCCTTGTCTTTGAACAATGGACTTTAGTCTATGATTTTCATTCTCTAATGAGTCGATCTGAGTAGTAAGGGTTTTGATTTGCAATTGAATAAAAGGTATGTCTGTGTAATACTTATTGATCCAAAACAGACAAACTTCACACCGTGGATCTGTGATAGTTGTTTGAGGATGTCCACGACCATGTTTCAGAATGTCTCCACTGTTGCCTATGGGTTTTTTATCAAGCTTGATACCTGGAAAGCCTTGGCGGTGCTTCAGGTAGGGTGGCAAATTATCTACAAAATTATAGGCTTGGCTGAGATCTGGTTTGAGGTAATCAGGGTCTTCTTCTACCAAGAATCTCTCAATCTCATAATCGGAGCTCTCATGGACCTCGATCATTTTGATCGAGCTCATATGAGAGTTCGATTTATTTCGTAGGCTCCTAGAAATTAACCTTCCTTCCCTTTTATTTTTAAACCCTATATTCGTGTCACCTTTAGATAGTTTGCATGAAGGCATGTTTGCATTTTTAGCAGAGGTATCAGGGAAGGCGTGTTTCTCATGGTCATGCAATTCAAAGGCTGCTAGTTCAGCATCTATTTGCTCAGGCATAGGCTCATCGAGGATGGCCCTATCACAGGCTTCTTTAGATGAAGGAATTGCTCTGTCAGTGGCAGGGATTGTGGTTTCTTCCATCATGGGCTTATCAACCTCTACGGGACTGGGTGTAATGAAACCATTTCGAATTAAGAAGGCATCCCAATTATCATTTTGCAATTTTAGTTGATGAAATAACAATATCTTTATCAACCCATAATGAAACAGAATGGAATTTAAACGCTGTCTCTTATACCTTTTTGCCATCTTATACAAAATTCTTAATAAATAAAAAGGCATATTCAACTGAAAACTGATGAAGTTCATTAGCAAACATATGTGATACAGGAAAACAAGGCCAAAACGACCCTCGCATGTAACGAATTGTCTCAGAATTGATGATAAACCATGCCACCAAGTTTTCAACAAGGATACGGGCATACCTTTATCACAACACTTGATTTTACTAGAGGTAAAGAATAGGCTCCACGGTACCTCCTCTACCTTGGCGTTTTTAAACCATTTTTTCCCACTAAGTGGAAGACCTGTCGCCTGGCCTAAAAATTCCTCGGTGACCTCGATCTAAATGTCTCCTACCTTGGCTCGGAAGCCATCAAAAGAAAGGGAAAATTCCTGGGCAGTTTGCAATTTAAAACCCTGAAATTTCTCAATAAATTCGAGCCTTGACCCTTAAGGTCTTCCCTTGCATCATCATACAAGAGTAGGGTTTGTGAGCCATTGGACTCAATCCTTGCGACTGGGGCCATGAGGTTTCGGAAGGAAGACATAAAAATATAGTGAGTATGAAAGGTTTCTAGAACAGAGAAGACCAGAGCAAAATATCAGAAACAAGACTCATCAATACCCTAGTGCGCATGAAAAGGGGTTTTGTAACACAAAATAAAAGGCGTTTTGAGAAATTAGTGCCAAGAGTACATACAAAACACGAGACTTAACTCAAAATGATGGGCCTATCGTTATCGGACTGCCACCTCCCATAGAGTACAGGATATGACCAGGTTCATTCAAATTTTATCATTGCACAACAAGGTGGAGTTGATTTCTAAAGTTTAGGAGAGGAGAAGTTTTACAAACCAAAGCATAATGACCAAAAAAAACTACCAAGAATCATAATGAAACGAAAACAAAGTGTAAATGCAATAAATTCTTGGTGTTTTGTCAAAAACTCAAGATATACCTCATAATCAAATGAGAAACTTATAACAAAGGTTTTATTGATATATGATAGACTTCAAAGAAAACAATACTCACTAAAAGATTTGTAAAAACATCAACCTTTCTTTAGCACATAAGCCTTAGATACAATTCACATTACGATCATAACGCTTCATTCATGCTTTCAGTCATGAATGAAGCAGGAAAACAAAAAAGGAAAGAACAATTGACACGACCTCTTACAGCCGAAAACGTCACCTTCAAATAGCAATACTTGTGACAAAGGGTAGGTAGCTACAAGGATTTTTTCTTTGTCGATTTAAAAGGTGAAAACATTGTGGAGCTACCAACAATGGCGACTTACTGGGAGAAGCAGTTATCTCTGCACCACCGACGAGTTCATGTTAGGAAAAAGATTACAGATCAAAGACAACTGAAGGACGTCAAGCATTCTAAGGATCCTTACACATTCCATCTTCAGATATCTTCCTGTTAAAATGAAATCTGGTGACAAATTTTAAAAAATGAGAGCAACGACGTCCAAGTCAATGGCTTTGATATTGTTGACAGGGCCACTGCTGCCAGCAAGCATCCATAGCCTCGGCAGGGATGTCAATTAACTCACTCTGACGCCTCTACCCTGTCCAAGAATTTCAGTTTAGAACGAGAGGAAAATATCAAAATTTTATACCTAATCATTTTCTTGAACCCAACATTGCTTCGCTGCCAGTAGACCTGTTTAGTACCCCGGCGAAGTTGTATTGGCATCATGCATGCATTTACCCACTGCCAGCAGACCTTTTCAGTATCCTGGTGGGTTTACAAACACTTCCCACAACTCTCAGGAAAATTATTGATATAATTTATAGATATTTAGAAGAGCGGGGTGATGCTGAAAATTTTAGTCTTTGGCACATTTGTTATTTTCCAACCTTTAATTTTTTTCTTCATAACCTTCATTATAATATGAAAATAGTTTACTGATGAAACTAATTTTTCGAGGACAGGAAGGCATCCTTGAGTTGATTTCTTTAAAAGAAGGGACAGCGCAAAGATATTTTAATGATAGTCGTGTCTACTCATAATTATAAAGTGAAACCATGAAATCTATTCTGAATAGAAAAACTTCTTTAGCTAGTCTGCTTCTCAGGAAAATTACAACAATTTATGCTCTGACAGACCTTGACTGTTGTTTAAGATGAGGCATTCTGGTTTCCCTCCTTCGAACTAAACTGTGACACAGGCATGTTTTATCTAGAAAGCAATAAAAACAAACAATAATGAAAAGAACCAAAATCAGAAAACAAAAATAAAACAAAACAAAAAAAACATGTGCAAAGGTGGATCCGAAAACATCACGCGAAATATCTCTTGAGAAACTGAAAGAAAATAGAAAAATCATCATCGATGTGAAAGCAGTCCTACTCATGGTACCTCGGGTCAGGGTTGAATTTACAATTCATATTTATTTATCTCTTTACTTTCCATTTAAAATTTTCATAATAATACTGCAGCTTTGAAAAGAAATATTCAATGAAAAGCAGAGAGAAAAGGATCATGCAGACTTCCCTGACAACAGTCATATTATAGTTCTCGTGGTGCATCCACTTGTGCTCATGACTGCATTATTACAAAGAGAAATAGTGAGGAATAAAACTAAAAGAAAACCTACTCCTAAACCTAACCTAACTACTAAACAAATCAGAATACTACATGAAGTCATGCTTCCAATGTAGCCATCGGAGTAACTCCAATCCTACAATAGAAACAAAATCACATATTACTAACAAGAATGGTAGTATATCGAAAAATGACAAAAATATATCATACTCACCTTTATCATCATCATTTAAAAACAAGGAAAACATGATCTTACCATTCCCTTGAACATTCTTGTTGTATGAATCCTCCAACCATTCGACAATTTTGTCATTATATGGGTTACAAAAATATGAAAGAAGGAGATTATGAAGGTTGTGAGAGTTATAAGGACCTGACATAACCATCGGCCTAAACCGAAGTGGCCTATCATCCTGACAATTTTCCTTTCGTTCCATATTTTCTCCATCTGGAGGATATAAAATGAGTGTGTTGAAGTTACCTCCTTGATCTCTAAATAAAGCGAAGCTAATCTTACCGTTCCCTAGGAACTTTTCGAGATATGAATACTCCAACCAATCTGAAATACTATCATGATACATGCAATTACTGACATGGGATGGTTTGAAAGAATTCACATGCGAGAAATATTCCTGGTGAGAATAAAGTATTAGATTATCAAGGAAAGAATATTTTAAAAAGGTTGGACCAAGATGGCGAGAACTTATCATGTTTCTCGATCGGAAAATAAGTGTTTCATTCTCTTGAAACTTTGCATTGAGTTTAGATATTTCAAGGTTAACTATTTGAGGTCAACTAGATGGAATGACCAATAAAACATCATTGGTAGTAATATTTGGTCGATTATATTTTTCAACCTCAAATAATTGATCATGGAAAAATTTAGATCCTTCTTGAAACACAAATTGGGATGTATCAATGGAAGATGCAATTCGGGATTCTTTCAAATCATTTCTTGATTTACCCACAGATAATTGATGAGAATAAAAACTAATATGTACCTGATTATCTTTATCTTCTATTCAGTGATCTCTTTGTACCTGATTATATAATGTTGAATTCTCTCCAAGGTAATATGGAACATGCAATCACACAACATTAGGATCAAAAATATCAGGGTACAAGGAATAATATGTAGAAGAATTAAGGAGACAGAATGCATTTCTTGAAATGATAGGTATATGCGTTTCGAAATCTGGTTTTGTCCCCTCTCCTTGTATAAATTGATCATCCTCTATTGTATTCTCTTTCAAAGAATATGAGACAGTTTCTAAGAAACAATCGAGTTCATTATGAAAGGGAAAAGTTGAGGGTAAATCACTAGAGATAGAAGGTTGATAAATAGTATGACTAATGATTTTGTCTCCTATTGATTGATCATGGATGTAACATCCCGCTCTGGCGCACTGAGACCACTTATTCTTTGAGGACACTTGCTCGCAAGTGATCTGGACCCCTTTTGATGTTGGACCTTATATATCTGATATTGATGTGATTGACAGATGATTGATGCGTTACTATTCATGTATACGGGTGCTATTGACTCAGTTGATTGAGT
>JASDQU010948781.1:17095-27172 GCA_032191745.1 Picea mariana
AACTAGATCTTGGAATAAGGTCAATATGATGGCTTATACTCCTAATGGGTGGAAATGAGTGAGGTAACTCATCCACTACTATGTTAGCAAAGTTTTCTAACAGTTCCTAGATTTCTTCAGGAAAATCTTCCACATAAATATTTTTAAGGATAACTCTAGGCTTCCTCACTACAACAAAATATATTTCTTTTTCCTTCTTGACTTCATTCAAAAGTTCCTTCCCACTCATAAGAAGTATACTTGAACTAGCTTCCCTCATTTTTTCTTTGTCTTCTATGGGTAACAACATGTGTGTCCTACCATTCTTTTCTAGGGTATAAATATTCCTTATTCCATCATGAATAACTTTTCTGTCAAACTACCATGGTCTCCCCAATAAAATATGAAAGACATCCATAGGAATTACATCACATAATATCTCATCCCTATAAACTCCTATTTTGAATTCAACTTGGCATTGTTGACTTACCATTACTTCATGTCCTTTTTTCAAACATGATACCTTGTATGGGTTTGGATGTGATTTTGTCTTCAGCTCCGCTTTCTCCACCATCTTTGTGGATACTAGATTGTTAGTGCTCCCACTGTCTATGATCACCTTGCAAACACTATCTTTCCTCTTGCAAGTAGTTCTAAACAGACTTGTTCATTGAATTGGTTCCTCCACCTCCTTCTCTAGTTTAATAATAATTTTCCTCATCATGAGGTTCTTTCCTCCTTCTATTGCTTCTGCTTCCACATGCTTCTATGCTTCAGTAATGTGTGCTTCACCTCCTCCTTATTTATTTATCTTGGGACATTCCCAAGACTTGTGCCCTGATTTTCCATAGGTATAACATCTAACTTCACCTCCTCTGGCTCTTCCTCTTCCTCTTCCTCTGGAAAAAGATCTCCCTACTCCACATTGTCCTTCCTTAGAACTTCTACCTTTCTCATGGTGACTATGTTGTTTTTCATCTTCATGATTCATCTTTTGAATCTTCTCTCTAGTGGTCCCCTTACCTTTGCTTGAATTATCACCTCTGTTTCGTTGTCTTTACTTTCTGGTAAATTTTTATTCATCTTTCAAGGCTTCTTGATAAGCATCCTAGACTTTACTAACAAACATCATTCTAACATCCTCTTGTATTTCATATCTTAGACCATTGATATATCTAGATTTTTTCTCATCTTATTTCTCTTTCGTTCCATCCTTGTTGTTCACTCTGTAAAATTCCTCAGTGTACTCCTTCACTGATAAGCTCTTCTTTCTCAGGTTTTGCAATATTCTGAACATATTGATTTGGTAATCCTTTGGGATAAATTTTGCTTTTATCTTGGCTACCATCCTATCCCAATTTAATTTTCGTCACCATTGCTCCTGCGTTCGGCTTGCAGTTCATCCCACCATAGTGTTTCATGACCTTTCAGTCATGTCACTACATGTTTCACCATCTTCTCTTCTTCGATATCTTCATAATTGAAGTAATTTTTCATAGAATGTACCCAATCTAACAATTCTTCAACTTCAAAATTTCCTTCATACATTGGTACCTCTAACTTCGCTCTGGATCCTATATTTGAAACAACTTTTATTAAGCGCTCTTGTGCAGCATCCTTTGCTACATTTTCTTTGACTTCTATCTCTTCGATCTCATATTCACTGATATCTCCAATGTATAGTGTTCTCCTATGCGTTGTTTCCATGGCGTCCAGTCTCAATCAGAGTCACCTCATTTCCTCTTCCATTTATGCATTCTCCCTATGACTTCTGGGTGGCATGATTCCACTGCGTCACCTTTTGGTGCCTATGAATAGAAATTGAATTCTTGATACCACAATTGATACCAACTTATCTCCTTTCTCCTTTTCTTATTGTCTACAAACAATATCAATATCAATTCTTATACCACTTGATGCAAACCCCCTACTGCCTCGTAGGGATACATGACTTCCCAGTTAAGGATCTTTGATTCTTAAGTCAAATGACCCTCTGAAAACTTAATGCTCTCCTTTCATATCTAAACACAGGCCCTTTCAGTTCCCTAGTGCAGTTCTGACAAAACCCACAACCTTCCCTTTCTCTCTCCTGTGAAATCTGAGAGTATTGGGCGTTAGCTCTTTTTCTGATAAGCCCCCTCTCAATGTGACCTTGGGCAACGAATTCACGTGACCACATGATTAGGGCATGCACTCAATGTTTTAAAGTCTGCACACCTCATACCCCCAAAATTCTACAAAATTGTTGATCTTGTGATCTTGAGGATATTGTCTGAACTTGAGGTTTAGATCTATGCTTTTTAAGTCTACAGACCAAATCTGCACCTTCTCGATCAACAGTCAAGATCTCTTCATGATTCCATACTTTGGGGTTTTGAAATCTCAAACCCTGCTTTATTTCATACTTCAACCTCCGAGATTTGAAGATCTATGGACACCTATCCTCCAATCAATAGTCTTTCCTTCACATCGAGTGTTTGACCTTTCAACTCAAATCAACGATCATGTGACCCACTTCTCGATCGACGGTCGAGATATCTTTCAGGTATTCAGACTTCTGAGATCTCAAATATTGAATTGCACCCTTCTTCGCAATGCCTTTTATTCGAAGTCTATAATCCATTGATGCATTTCCTCCTAATCCGATGGCTACAAATCACTTCGAGACTTTATCCAGAGTCCATGGATTCATACCACATCTTCTCTAAATTTGGCAGTCTAGATTTACTTCAGATCTTCAGGATTCGACAATCTTAGATCTCAACTGAAACCCCACTACACTTTACCCTGAGCTCGCGATATGTTGACAAGTGTCCCCTTACAGTTCGATGACTCTTGAATCTTCCATTGTTTGGGCTTCAAATGTTTCAACCTTTAACCTTTGCCTTCCTCTAGATCTCATGACCCACCAACACGTACCCTTCTGGATATAACAATCCATATTTGCTTTGACTCTCTGGATCTTTGCGCTTCGGGAATCTCAAGTTTCAAGCTTCCCTCCTCTTGATCTTACAATATCTGATGGCTCAGATTCACTTGGTCGATCTGATGGCTCAAGTCCACTTCGGATGATCGAACAATTGATATTTCACTTCAACTTTCCAACTCTTTGGGCTTCGGAAATTTGAAGTCTAAAACCTTCATAGGTTCTCTCCCCTATGTGTGGGAAGAGTTAAGGCTCATGCACCTTACACAGATCAGAAGGTTGTTGATCCCTTAGTCTATGATCCAACAATCACTGTGGCTCCTCCTCCTGAGCTTCTGATTTCTTCCGACTAGAAGATTATAATTCTTCAAAGGTTTCAAATCTTTTCTCCTCCTACGAGTCTGACTCTTGGATCTCGTCAACACTTATGAAACTTTTTATCCCTTTTGAGCTTGATCCTTAAAGGATTCTAACTTTCGATGCACTCATTGTGTTCTTAATATTTCAATAACCCAGATCAAAGGATTTCTTGAAAATAAATTATTCTCGCCCACCTGGTGTTCCTTTGTTCTGGTTCTTCGGCGCTTGGCCTCTTCTTAACATTGTGCACACATTTCACCTAGTCTAAATTCCCTTTGTTCTCTATGAACTCCTCTGATTCAATATGAGACTCAATCGACGCACTCCTTGTGTTCAAGATGCACACCTTGCATATGAGATTCAGAAGAGAACCAATTGAAACTTATCCAGTTTTTTCATGAACTCGTATGATCAAATATTGAACAATCACACTTGAATGAAATGAATTGAATCACATACACACAGAATATAACATTCATTCAATCACACATTCAAATGAACATAGTCCAAGGATTTGGGACAATTTTGTCTGTTCTATTCATTCATGAAAACAAATTACATATATTGTAGTTCTCCACTATGTCTTTCTTCAACTCTACTTTGTTCTATCGATATCTATGTCTATCACATAATTCTCCTTATTATTTTACGTTACAACAACAAACTATCTAAGGACTGGCTCAACGAGCTCTCGTCGTTTTGTCTGCAACCTATCCTATCACCTCTTAGCGGTGACCTACTTTGTCCTATTATAATAACTAATAGTTATTTCCAGATAAGAGTCAACACTCCATATCTACAACCCCTTACAGTCCTATACGACTTTATAAACACGACATATTTAAAAATGTTCCTTTCAAAAATATCTCAACAAATCGATTTACTTCTGAGTTAATTTTTGATTTGAAACTTTGTCATGTTGAGATGTCATTCCTTTGCCTCCACGCTTGCATCTTTGACTTTGAAGGTGATGCTCCTGCATCATTTCCTCTCTTCATTGTATTCCTAAATAACTATAACCATGTTCATCGGTAAATTAAAATGCACTCCTTGATACCTGTATTCATAGACATATTAAAATACCCCTCAACTTCTATTACTTTTGAGTAATTTTAAAACACTTAATATGAAGAATGGGTGTGGTAAATTGTTGCCTAATTAGTGAACCATAGTAGTGTGAGACTATATTTACATTAAAAGTACATGTAAGTAGTTGCATGCATGAGAATAAATAATATTTATTTTAATAGTGAGAAATCTGTCACACTGTTTGGAGTCTCACTAGAGGCCTTTATATCATTAATGATTGTGATAGTGGATGTTTTACTTCATGGATGTGTTTACCATTTTAATTCTTGGTTATGAATTTATGTGCATGTGCATGTTGATTTATCTATCACAATGTTTGGAGTCTAACTAGAGTTCTATGTATCATTAATTATTGTGATAGTGGATGTTTGACTTCATGGATGTCTTTACCACTTTAATTCTTGGTGTTGAGTTTATGTATATGTGCATGTTGATTTATCTATTGTGTTGGTTTAGATGTTTTATTCTACTAATTTTCATGTAGATTTTTAACAATTGGTATGAGACTCAACCTTTTAGATTGTGCCTCCACCCTTACAATTATCTAAAGGTGGGGTGAATCATGTAGTAAAAAATACATGGATGTTTGCTCAGTGGTGGTGTTGTGCATCTTGATTTGGTGAGTGATAAATATGGTTATTTAAGGACATAAAATTTTCATTGAATGCAAGTGCACTCTTCTTAAGAGGACAACAAGTTTTTACAAAGAGGGTTTCTACAAGAGCATTATGCATAACATGTGTCTATAGGTTGCAATGGGAGAATGAAGTGGAGATTGTTGTTCTCTACCAAAAAATAACTGATGAAGAAGCACAAATTTAGAGTAATTTCCATGGTCAATGTTTTTTATTTTTTCTTATTGAATGGATCTTGTCTGCTAACAATTATGCCAAATTTGTTGTGACATTGTCATATCTGAGAGGAATAATTGTGTGGCTGAATACACAATGAGTAGACAAGATATTGTTCACTAGAAATACTTACACTATTTGAAATGAAGGTTATTGGAGGTAGCTTATGGGAATGCAATTGTCTGATCTATCTCCAATAAGTGTATGGTAACATTATTAGATGCTTTTTGTTGTTGAAAATATTCCACATGTCATTTCTCTCGAGTTAATGGAAAAACATGATTGTCTTGCAATGACATATATATATATTTTTTTGTACTTATGAAACTCTACCTTTGGAGTGATAAATGAAGCATGATTTGATGATGTAAATGACATATACATCTAAGAACTGATGTTGCATACATAACCCTTAAAATTTTGTTCTTGTAGGGTATGTATGTACATGTATGTTTAGGCATAATTGTACCCTTCTTGTTTGATAGATTGCTAGGAAGAGCACCAACCATGATACGCTTGAAAGTATCCATTGTTTGGCTATGTGTTATGTTGGAAATGAGGCTTGTATTCATGTAAGAAAGGATGTAAGCCTGTATTGAGTTTCTTATTAAGAAAATGGCTCAAGAGCCTTGTGAAGGCTAATGTGAATAGTCCCGAAGCAATTGTGAGCTCCTAAAGTCGCTATCTGAGAGACTCGTGGACAACCTAGTGCACTAAAATCCCTAATAAATGAATGGTACATCCCAAGGGACTGTGAGCAATGGAGCGGGTACATTCCTTGGGTTTTGCGGGTTATGGGAAAGAGAGTTGGTGGATTGGAACTATTGTTGGAGTTTGGAACCTGGGTTTGGGGTTGTTGTGTGTTGAGAGTGGATAGTGAGAGGGATGGATGTCCTTTTGGACTCATAGCCTCATCTCAAGGGTGGCCTATGTTGATATTTAGAACAAAAATGCCTATGGCTCGTAGGTTCATCCTTCGTATCCAACAAATTGGATTGTATTTATAAACATATAATTGTTCTGTTGTTTTATTACAATTATTCCAATGTGTAAATGATTATTGGATGTTGTAAGTTTGTTATGTGTTTTTTGGGTGCATTCATGTTTTTATAAATGCTGTAGATACATGGGTAGATCATCATATTGTTTTGTTGTAATTTTTTTATGGGTTTTGTTCTTAATTTGCTTCTAGTGGGATAAGTTATTTTTTGTAGTGGAAGGAGTCAACATGGGTGTTGGGTTGGGTATGTTAAAATCCTTGAACATGTAGACTCAGTTAATACTTTTCTTCGTGAGATTTAAGTGAGCTGATTAGGATATTGCAACTATTGTAGCATATACCTCCTTTATGAAAGTATTCCTTAATTAGGATGAGATAAAATTTTATGACGGGAGTCTAACAAAAGTTGATTATAATATTGTATCCAAGAAAAGTGTTTGTTATTGGGAGAATTCGGAAAATGAAACTTTAAGTTGTTGTGTGATTCACATGTTACTATGTGTGTGCAATACATGCAAAGAATATGTAGTTCTGTGAGAGTATATTTAGCATAAAAAATCCATAGAAGTAGTTGTATGTAGGGAAAATTTTAAGGATGAAATTTTGTCCATGGGTGAAGTTAACCTAACTAAAAGAATGATTGGATGATTTTTTTGTATTATAACATTTAAGATAATTTATATTTAAATTTATATAATATATGATATAAAATCTTGTAATATTTAACATGTAGAAACAAATCCATTTTTCCCTCTTTTTTCATTTAAATACTACATGATATTCACAAAATATGGCCCATTCTCAAGTACAAAGGCCAAATTTTTCTATCATAGTAGGGCTCATTCTTTTCCTATGATTCATTGATTCATGGGAAATGGAGGTCAAATTTTCACATTCTAATTCTATTAGGTTGAGCATGAAAAGGGTTTTTTGCATAACATTGAATATTATGCATATACTTACTGGGGTCAATAAATATTCCAATGCTTGGCTTCTACTAGAATTTATTTCTTCCAAGAAGAGAAATCTTGGAGCTCTAGTGTTTTTGATAATTGAATGAAGACATGCATTTTGCAATTCGATTGGTGATGAGTTTTATTTATTCTTAGTAACATCTGAAATCCCTAGAATGGTTACACATAGTGTTTATAACTTTTGACAAATGATTATCCATTTAATTATGCATGTTATGCTTTCTAACAATGTGCTTCTTAATTATCTTATGAGCTGTGATTATTGGATGTCATTGACTCAAGATATTTTCAAAGAGATGAGGGACATATTGATGTCCTTGCATTTCTATGATTATGGTATAACATTTCATTTTTTTTAAGAATTGGAGACTTGGAGACGTTGTGGTGGTTTTTGATAGCCAAAGATGTAAATGACCATTCTATTTCCCTCTTTGAGTGTCAAATTATGGTTTGTTGTGATTGATTTGTTTATATATTAGTATAAATGAACTTCTCTATGAAATTTATAGAACATAAATAAATTATAAAGTTCAAATTGATTCGAAGAAAAATTCATAGAACATATTTACTTAAATGTCTTTTCCATATGCATGAATAAATTCTAAAACATGGGTCACCATAAATAGAAACCACTATGATGTCCATAGAAAACATAGGACGTCTAGTTTGCATCACTTCTAAATCCTTTCTATCTACTGCTAAAAGAAAGAAAATCAACACACAATAAATGAGACCATTGTCCTCCGAATTACCTAGCTTGTCACAACTCATCCGATGGAATTGTTCCAAATGTGGACCTGCAGAAGCACACATACATGTTCCACGTAATGCTTGAAACTAGACCAAGTGTTTCCTATGAATGAGACATACTTGTGCATGGGGAGAAGGCATGGAACAAAAATCTATGTCGAATGTGAAAATATCAAAATCCTTTGCATAATAGAAAAAAAAGATAAAGTAAAAATGTGTTTGACTAGGAAATTTTTGAAATATAAATATAACACCGAGAACAAATTGCTTTAAGCCCCAGTAGATAAGGCATGTTTACTAAAATTTCCTTTCCCCAAACAATTTATATCTAGAATACTCATAACTATAAACAAAAATCACCACCCAACCCATAAAAAAGTGTTGCATTTACATGGGAGTAGCTCTAAATCATTTCCCTCTCCGTGTAAATCCGACAAAATCAACATCTCATAAATGACTGTGATCTCTTCCATATTAAATCCCCTATCGCAATTGCTCATGCGAATGTCTGAAACTGCACGATGATAACTGACATGAATTATCCTCACAAACATTGAAAACACACAGTGTTGTCTATTCAAACGATATTCATGTGGCAAGTGCAGAGGTGCACAAGACATAGTTGCATCGAGTGTGACCATATGTTCATAGAAAAAACATCCGAACATGATAAAAAATGCATCTCTTTCTCAAATATAGTGGCCTATTCTATAATCAAATGAAAAAAAAAAAAAACAGATGGAAGAGATTGTAATGCACCAAATAAAAAATCACCAGCATCATATGAAAATGCATCAAACCTAAAAAAAATATTTATTTACAACACATGCAAAATAATGCATTTCTCCCTAAATTTATACCCACGTTATCTTCATAGCATCAAGGAACTACACAATAATAAGAACAATACAAGATGGCAACAACACACCTTTTTTGTTGTTTCTTAACTCTAATTCTTTATGTCCTATGCAGTGTCCGAAATAGCCCCCAAATGAATTAATTATGAAAATGCAAAATAAAAATCAATGTCTAATATTTTTTTGCATATACCATACAATGCAATGGATTTATTACCCTCTAGCATATATTTTTAGAACACCAAATTTAAAACTCGTGGAAGTCGCGACTCACAACACTTGGAAATTTTGAACATCTTTGTCTTTCTAAACCATAATAGATGACATGGTAGATAAACAAATTAAGCAACCCAAAAACAAAGTGAACAATACAACCTTAAAACAACACATCGTCTCTCCATGTACACCTTTGATCGTATTCGACCTACCCAATCTTTGTAACATCTCATAGCTGACTTGCATTGCTTTTGAAAAAACAAACAACAACCACTCCACCATTCCAACTAGAAACACAATAGAAGTGGTTGCATTATCCATAAAGAAAACACTATCAAACAAAAACTATAGAAACTAATTGCACTTGTCTAAAATACATATATTAATATGGCAACCAACTGGCTAAAAGAAAGATACTAGATGCACATGACTTCTTACCCACTCTCATAGATTTGTAGATGCCCAAAAACCAAACGTCTTGCAGGTCACCAACCACAACACCTGTAACTTTGCAAAGAACCTCTCCTTCCTGGCTTATAGTAGACTATACTCTGACCAAACACAAATAATTTAATAATTAATTAGAATAAAATAATACAATTAAAACTCCATGTAATTCGAGAAATATATCTCAAAGATTCATGCATACAGTAGACAAAAATCTCTTCAAAATTTTTGAGTCGTACTAAATTTAATGAAGAATTAGAATAGAATAATTTATATATATTTCTTAAAATAATTCTATTTATTGTATATTAATTATATATGCATATTTCTCACCCGCAACATTAAATGTCACCAATTTCCAACTGATACAGTAAAAATCTTAAGAAACCGTGATGGTATTGGAACTTTGAGACTCGTACATGCACTCGCTCCAACCATCCTCTAAACAAACATAACTAAATTTTCTATTCAATTTCCATCGCTTCCTTAATAATAAGATGTTTTGAAGGACCAACATGAAAAAAGAATAAATCACTCCTAACAAAGCTAAACTTTAAAAATAAACACTAAATTTTTTATCAACGCAAAAACAATTGCTATAGTCATAGACCTTTTGACATAAACTAAT